>PVIH01014584.1:0-13581 GCA_004025045.1 Sigmodon hispidus | reverse complement strand
AGGAATTACAAGGTGGAAGAATCTTCTAGTACAATAGCTTAGATGCCTTCTTCCTTACCACCTTGGCAATGCCTCTGCTTGGTTCATAGAAATGATAATGAATATTATTTTAGTAAGTGCTTAATGGCATCTCAAAGTTTGGTGGGTGGCATAGGACATAGAAACTGATTAGGCACAGCATTCTGTTTTCTCTTCTGCTGACTAGTTTGGGGAGCTCCAGACCACAGCTAACAGGCGTGAAAATGACCTGGGGAACATCAAGGATCAGCTGACAGAGATCAATAAGATTATCCAGAGGTTGCTGCTAGAGGTGGAGAATGCCAAGGAGCAGGTGAAGTGGCTCAGATGCTATTCCCTGAGCTCACTGTTGCTGGGGGCGGGGCACCTGAGGGCTCATCATAAAGAAGGGACTTTTGACTAAGCCCATATAGAAGTGAGAAAATGGGGCTGGAGAGATGGCTCAGCTGTTAAGAGCACCGTCTGCTCTTCCAGAGGACCCGGGTTCGATTCCCAGCACCCACATGGCAGCTAACAACTGTCTGTAATTCTAAGATCTGACACCCTTACACAGTTACACATGCAGGCAAAACACTAATTCACATAAAAATTAAAAAATAAATAAATATTAAAAAAAAAGAAGTGAGAAAATGTCTCCATGGACAGAGAAGATAAAGATAACTGGGGGAAGGGTGTTCTTCCACAGCTTTAAGATGGGATAGTCTATTCTAAGTTGCAGAGAGCCTGGGACCATTTTATTGGGCTCATTCTACCCTGTCCCCTCCAACCCCAGAATTCAAAGCTGGAGATGTCCATTTTGGAAGCTGAGTAGCATGGTGAGACAGCCATTAGGGATGCCAATACCAAGCTTCAAGACTCACAGGCTTCCCTGAAGAAGGGCAAAAATGACCTGGCTGGGCTCCTGAGAAACCACGAGTAACTGTCAGATATCACAGCAACCTTGGATATGGAGATCGCTGCCTACCACCAGCTGCTGAAGGGTGCTAAGTACAGGTGAGCTTCATCTCATCTTCCTGACCTATGCCATAGTCTCAGGACTTCATAAGTAGCCAAGGGAGTAAAAATACAGCCCCGCCACAAAGATTTCTTCCCTTGGCCTATGTCTTTCTCAATCTCTCTATGGTAGACAAACTGTATATGCAGCCAGGGTGTATGGCTTTTTTTTTGTTACGGCACACAGCCATGTGGATGAAACCTTCCAGGCTTTTAATTTCACTTATAGCAACTAGTAGTCATTTTGATATATGGCCTTGTTCCAGACTACTTTGTGATTGGACCATGTCTGTTTTGCTTTTTCAAACAGGATGTCCGGAGGGTTCCCAAGTGCTGTCAGCATCTGTAAGTCGCCCATGTCATCACAATGAAGACTGGTTCTCAAATATCTGTACTATACGCCAAGTAGCAACTAATTTAGAAAGTTCCTGTCTTTGTTAGGGTCACTGTTG
Source organism: Sigmodon hispidus (assembly GCA_004025045.1). NCBI lineage: Eukaryota > Metazoa > Chordata > Mammalia > Rodentia > Cricetidae > Sigmodon > Sigmodon hispidus. The sequence goes on along the minus strand of PVIH01014584.1, from coordinate 12,118 downwards.
CTGTGAAGAAACACCATGACCAAAGTGAGTTGAGGAGGAAAGGGTTAATTTGGCTTACACTTCCACATCATAGTCTATCACTGGAGAAATTCAGGACAGGAACTCAATCAGGGCAGGAACCTGGAGGCAGAAACTGATGCAGAGGCCATGGAGGGATGCTGCTTACTGGCTTGCTCCTCATGACTTGCTCTGCCTGCTTTCTTATAGAACCCAGGACCAGCAGCCCAGGGGTGGTACCACCTATGATGGACTGGGCCCTGCCCCATAGGCTTGCCTACCCCTGATCTTACGGAGGCTTATTCTCAATTGAGGTTCACTTGTATCACATGACTTTAGCTTATGTCAAGATGACATAAAATTACCCAGTACAGCTGCTATGGATGTCACCGGGACCTTCTGTGTGGCATTGGATTGACATTTCTCATTGTTCTGGGTTCAGATTCTCCCACATATATTTATGATTTTTTTAGTATTTACTTATGTATTATCTGTGTGTCTCTGTGTGTGCATGTGTCTGAGTGAAAGTCAGAGAACAGCTTATGGGAGTCATGTTTTCCATATCATATCACATGGAGTCTCAGGCCAGCAGGCTTGCCAGGAAACTCCTTATAGACCTTAGAGCACTTTCAATTGATCAGTGGGGATAATTTCAGACACTGGGTAACCTTCACAGGGTGTCATCAAGGACTGACTACATTGGGCTGGAGATGTGGCTCAGTGGTAGAACTCTTATTCAGAATGGTCAATGTCTTGGGTTCAGTTCCGAGCAGCACAAGGCAATAGAGTTGATGGCAGGGTGTGATGATGCACACCTTTAAGGCTAGCACTTGGGAGGCAGAGACAGGTGGATCTCTCTAGGTACAAGGCCATCCAGGGTAACACAGTGAAATCCTGCCCCAAAACAAACAAACATGAACAGTTGAGTTGATGGTCTATAGAGGGAACCATTTTGTTATTTGAATTGACTTGTTTGGAGTTAATAGCTAAAGGTGCTAGAATGTGTCTGAGTTAATGTCAAGTGCACAGCTGTCACATCACTGCCCTTTCCCTGGGTCTGGTGCTTATTATTTATAATTCAGAGAAGTAGATGCCAGGAGGCTGACTGCTGTCTTGTCTATCTTCTCACAGCTGGAGTCAAAAGCAGCAACAGTAGCATCTTGGCCTTGTCAAGTGGTTATGGAAGTGGCTTTGGCATTGGACGTGGAAGTGATGTTTGCCTGGCGAGCAGCAAAGGCAGTAGATTTGGCAGTGGGTTTGGTAGTAGTGGTTTTCATGATGGCAGCAGCTTTGGCCATGGCTCCGGGGGTATTCGTGGAGTCCATGGTGGAGGCATCAGCTCAGGCAGCAATAAGGATGACAGTGTCAATCTCTCTCAGTCCTCCAGAAACTATCCCAAATAAAGAGCTTGCTAGCATCCTGGCCACCCCAGAGCACCTCTCTTCATCTGCTCACCCCCCCTCGACCTCACCCCCTACGACAAATCAGCATCACCACCATTTACTCTCTTCCCATGAGAGGACAGTTTCTTGGGCTGGAAGGCTCAGCCCTGGCTCTTCCACCAGATCCCGGATGGAGCCCCATATGAAGATTCTAAGTGTCCCTCTCTCTGGTGCCGGTCTGTGCCTGTGATTGTTCTGGTTGACCTCAGCTGCTATCTTCTGCCTCCCTTACACTATCTCCTCCCGTGGTGGAAGTGATAGATATATGCACACAGTCCCTGGCCCGTCTGTTCTGTTGTCAATAAAGAACATTGTGAATTACATCAGCTCTTTGAGCATTCTCTTCACCCTTCACCCCAGGGACCCATCTGGTCCCCCTCTGCTTTTGTCTCTCCCTTTGTGTTCTGTGGAGCAACTACAGAACAAAGAGTTAACTCATCATCCACTGAGTGTAACCAAGTGGGCAGAAGTTGGCTAGTTTATCCCTGGAGCCCTGTGTGGAGGGCTCGCATGGCCTCACTTCTTCAAGGAGGAAAGCTGGGCACATAGATATCCACTTTCTTCTGTTACTTCCATTTGTGGGCATTAGGAAGGTCTTGGAAACAGAGTGTTTCTTCAGAGGGTGCATCTGGCATCCTGAAAGTTTGCCCCCCATAAAGGTACACAGAGATGGATTGTAAACAGCTAGAACCCAGGGCTGCAGATTCCCCTAGCTAAATGCTCCACTATGAGCACAATGCATTGGCAGTCTGTGACTGGGAAAGCATCTTAGGAGAACATGCTGGATTCTAGAGAAGTCCTGTGGTGAAGTCTTCAGCCCACATACCTCATAGTCCCCTTTCTATGTTTCAAAGTCTTTACTTTTTTCTTTAAATGGAGAGATGAAACAGCTCACTTAGGCTCTTTGGGTATCCTGAGTCCAGGCTCCCACTTCCCTACACTCTTTGAGTGAGATTGGACTGGCTTCATTTGGTCATGCTCCACTGCCTGGTCACTCGGAGCACATTCAGACTACAGACAGAAACCCTTAGTCAAGCCAGGCCAGGGGGCTGATATTTCCTCCTTATGCTGAAGCAGAGACTACCTCAGGGATGGAAAATGGCCGTTAAGTAAAGAAAACCTGCAACCAAGGGCTGGAGAGAACCAGCTTTCAGCTCTACTCTTCATATCTCATATCTTATTTTGAGTCAGGAATGTAGCTTTTCTGGCTGGTGTCCTTCTGTGGAAAGGTCAAGAGAACGGTGAGACACCCCAGTGTCTGACCTAGTACAGAGGGCTGGCTTTGTGGGAACAGACTGATGATGGCTGCTTCCCCCCAGACAAGGTCATTGCCAGTAAATCCCTTGTTTTCTACTGCTGACACCCATAGGATGTTTATTATATCAGACCCTGAGAAACTGTAGGCATGAGTTGGTAAGCAATAATGAGAGATAACCCTCTCTAATTTTGGTCAAGTAGTTCAAGAACAAAAATGTTAGACATCCATGAGTGAGATAATATTAGTCTGTGATTAGTATGTGGAGAAAAGGAGCTAGGGGCCCAATGAAGAAATGACAGAGCTGATAATGGATTGATTGTGTCAAAGAACAATAATCTATCAGGTGATACTATTTGGCTAAGCAAGGGTGGGATGGGTATGGGAGAGAGCTCCTGGACAGACAGGCTAGAGCTGTGCATGAGACAGCTAGATGAGATGTCCAATGGTTGGAGATATGTGTTCTGAGGGAGACCCACCAGATTGGAGAGGCTCCTTGGGCATCACTGACACTTAGATGACAAGAATAGTTTTGAAAGTTACATGGACTGATGGTTAATCCAGAGAGAAAAAGAAGGGGCTCAGGGGAAGATATACAGAGCCTGATATTTAGAGTTAGGGTGAGGAGGACCATCAACCACATTACAAAGTGGTCTATGTTTTCTAGAATGCTCTCCATGAGGCCTTAAGGGACTTCTAAAATGCCTCCAAGAAAAACTCAGAGCAGGCCCGGCCCTCCTGGGGATACTGTCCCTAATGAGTCTTATACTGAGAGAGTGGCCTCTGCCCATTGCTGCCCCTCTCTGGACTCCAGCCTATGACCCTTGTCCTTGCTCTCCTTGAGGGTGATTACAGGAAGCCCCACTTCCCAGGTAGCCCTCAGGGGGTGGCATAGGAATCTCAGGAGCTCATGACAGGTAGGGCTATTTCTTAGAGGTGGCATTGTCCCAGGAGAATAGATATGGCATCTTACCCAAGACCAAGGGAGTAAACACCATGATGGCTGTGTGGTCTCAGCCTGGCTTTGCTTATTTCTAACCCAGGCTGACATTACTCCCAGGGACCTGGCGGACTCCAGAATTCCATGGTGACTTTTCAAGGGCTCCTAGGATGCTGGGCTTCAACTCTCTTTCTTGTGCTTGGCAAAACTTTTATTCTTCAAGTAGGTATTCCCAAGGCATGCCTTTGCAATAGGGGGAGTGTACAGTGACTGGGAAATATGGATAACTTGATGACTGGACTCTTACCAGGGCCTTGGAGACACTAGGAAGTGGTCACAAATCTCTTTGGTTCTGAGATAAATAGGGACCCCAGCCCCAAGAACTCATGCACAAGTCCCAGGCTGTAATAACACGAGGTAATTTTAATACACAGGTACCTGTGGGCGATCAGCAGCTTCCGCTAACTGGTGCCCCCACAAAGAACACTCTCTCTTTTTATTCAGTCAGTCTTATCAGCTTAGTGATAATACATATATCTTAGCTACTTTTAACTACATATAAAGTTCCTGCTAATGGGTAATGTGGTAAGGTTCAACTTTGGGGCAAGGTTGTAAAGCTTTTGATCCTGCAGGTGCTGTGAACGTCTGGTTTGTGTTAAGATAAGACACTCCCGGTCTCTTCACCCTCCCATGGCCTTCCTTATTTTTTTAAGAAACCTTGACTGATATACTGAGGCTTTGCCCGCAGGATGACTCCTTGCTAATTGGTTAAATAATTCCTGTCTGTCGGCTCTCTGATATACTGAGGTTTTGCCCTCGGGATGACTCTCAGCTAATTGGCCTTGTGGAAATTTTGAGGTTGGGGTCTTTCACTTTGTACCCAGCCTCTATTCCTCATCTGTGGAAGATAAGAGGGACCAATTCTATCCATGACTCTCTGTCTGCCAGCTCCCCCACCTTCATATTCTAAAGAGCTCTTTCCTGTTCTAGGAACTGGTGACTCACTGGTCCACTCCTCCCTCAGCCCTGAAGTATTTGTAGATTTTGGGTTATTTCCTTCTCTCTCCTGCTGGGATGCAGGCCTCAGGCCAGAGCAAACATCAACAGTGCTGGTGACACATAGGCAAGGAACCTGGGACCACTTCCCAAAAGGATCTGAAAGCAGGTGGAGCATCTCAAACTATTGTTGCTCATGAAGGTGTGGATGTCAGGTTGGGGATCTCTGCATCCCTGTTTGGCTGAAGCTAGGTAGGATTTCTGTCAGCCAGTTATCAGAAATCTCATCTGCTGGGGCTTAGACCACTCTTTCTGTTCACTCAGCACTTTAGCCCAGGTGTGTTCTTTCCCTGTTGACAAAAGTCGCACTGGGGCTTAGGGAGCCAGCACCGTGACTGATGGAAAGTAGCAGACTTGGGTCTTAAATTTTATACATGCACCCTCTCTGCTATGCTGCCAAACAGGCTGGCTGAACCCTTCTGGGGTAGTCTGGTGTGTTCTGTATTTCTGGAATGTGGGGCTAACATGTCTTTGAAGTGTTGGGGAACCATAAATCAAACCTGAGGTCCATCTGTCTATAGGGAGGTGGGCACCTTCAACTTCAGAGATTTGATCTCTAGCAGGAGATTAATGCAGGCATAGGGGTAAGAAATAGGTGTGTGTGTGTGTGTGTGTGTGTGTGTGTGTGTGTGTGTGTGTTCACCTTGACAATGATGAATGGCTTTCTTTTTTGTGACAGGTTGATGTTTCAAGACAAATCTAGCCATCACGTTCTATGGCTGCATTCTTTAGATGTCAAAGGGAACTTTTCATCTATTGTATTTTGACTTGCTGAAATCCACATAGACATAAAAAGGTTCCGTGAGTTTATATCCAGCTGTGGAACTGGATAATTAATTAAACTCTTGAGTTAGGAAGCAAATTTGCTTTAGTGAGCTAATTAACCTAATGCCTTTTTCTGTAAGATGAAACTGAATTCTGATCTTACAGAGTTTTCTGGCAAGTAGCAATGATTCTTGTAAATACCCCAAGGCAATACTTTGTACACGGCAGGCACTCAATGCATGCTAGCCATTTTAGTCTTCAGAAATTATTTTTATTTTGTGTATGACTTTTTTTGTGTGCATATTCGTAGGTGCACCCTGTGTGTCTAGAGCTCCTAGAGGCCAGAGAAGGCATGGATCCCCTGGAATTTGGGTCACAGATGGTTGTGAGCCACCATGCGGGTGATGGAAACTGAACTTGGGTCCTTGGTCCTCTGCAAGAACAAGTGCCATTAACTGCAGAGACATTTCTCCAGCCACCATTTATATATTTTTTCACAGATACATGGTAGAAATGAAACCTTTTTTTTCCTTTTGTGACAGCATCATGTAGCCTAGATTGCTCTGGAAATTTGAGGATGATTAAAGCTCTGGATCTTCTTTCACTCCACATCCCCAGTGCTGAGGTCACAGGTCACATGTGTGTGGCACCGTAAGGTTTTAGGCAGTGATTGGATTCAACTCAGGCAAGTCTTCTATGAGTTACAGGTCCAGCTCCAGGAGTGAAGATTCGAAAAGGAAGATTATTTTTTACTAAAACATTATCCTGTTACCTCTGGGAAGTGTGTAGTGCTCAATAATCATTGATCAGTGGTTGCTCAGGAAACCTGTGATGGGAAGCTGGCTTGGCTGGACATGGATGAATATTCCTCTCACTATGGGAACTATGATTCCTTGGACCTTATTGCAAAAATCATAGAATTGAAGGTGTCTTTGTCTTGTTCTTTTATATCCTCTCTCTCTCCCTCCCTCCCTCCCTCCCTCCCTCATCTCTTCTTGAGATAGGTATTAGGTATACAGGCACTGCTGTGTAGCTTCAGACTTTTCCAGAACACTTTGTAGCCTAAGCTGACTTTGACCCCCTGATTCTTCTGTCTTTGTCTTCCCAGTTCTGGGATTATAGACACATCCCACCATGTCCAACTCATAGATTGCAATGTTTCCTTGACCTTAAGATGAGTGACTCTCAGAGTGTTTTATTACACTTTAGCCCTGGCTAACTGACAGTTTCTAGGAAGGCTTGTTATTGAGATTATGATCATAAGGCATGCCATATGCTTTGAGGACCTATCCTGTTTTTTACTACAGCCTTTAACAATCCCACTGTAGGGCTGGAGAGGTGGCTCAGAGGTTAAGAGCACTGACTGTTCTTCCAGAGGTCCAGAGTTCAATTCCCAGCAACTACATGGTTGCTCACAGCCATCTATAATGACATAAGTACTCTCTACTGTATACTGTATGCATAATAAATAAATCTTAAAAAAAAACCCACTGTAGTATTGTGAGGACACCATGCCAGCTCCTATCCAGTAGATGGTACATCGAGATCCAGGGGGCAAAATCACTTGCCATATGCCATACAATCAGAGACTAGCATAGCCAGGACTTGCACCCAATGTCTTTACTCACAAGACTTCCATATTTCCCACTCCTCTGAGGCACAAGGAAAGAGGTGGGGGGATGCAGTCAGTTGACTAAGGCACCTTCTGATTGGTTTAACAAAGAGCTGAATGGCCAATTGATAGGCAAGAGAGGATAGGCAGGACTTCCTGAAAGAGAGAGGAAGTTGGGGGAAGTATCAGCAAGACTCAGAGGAAGTACGATGTATGGTATGGAGGAGAGGTGATGAGTCACGTGGCAGAATTAATTTAAGTTTTAAGAGCTATAAGTCTAAGCTAAGGTCAAGCCTCATACTTAATAAGAAGTCTCTGTGTCATTATTTGGAAGTTGGCAGTACAAAGAAAGTTTGCTTATATTTGATGCCCCGTGTTGAGTACCAAATTTGTTTTTCCTCCGGCACAGCAGCTGCACCTGAAATCTACTGCTGTTTCAGTAACTTTGCCTCTAAAGTTACTGTCCTACTTCTCAGGCAGTGGCCCAGTGGCACCTTTTATGTCCTACCAGATATACGTGCTGCCATTGTCACCAAATGTAGTTTTTAATTAAATCTCTATTGTTCTTTTTATCAATAAGACTTGGGTGTCAGAGGCTGAGTTGAAAACCTGAAAGCTCATAGAGGTTGAGGAACAATGAGCTGACCTTCCCTCTTTGCCAGCGTCTCAGAAAGAGAGTCTCATTCTGTTCCACCAACCCAAAAAAGATGGCTACACTCAAAGTCCCTCCCTACTACTTCCTGTGCATCCCTCTGTCCATCTCCCAGACACTCTCTGATTCTCTATGATTATTTTCTGTCAATTAGCTGCTAGCTCCGCCTCCTGACCCAAGGTTGATTTTATTTAATGCAAATGCAAACTCAGGGTTCACAGTGTGACAAATATCCTGCAACAGACATTGGTTTGACAGTCTTTTCCATCTGGGATAGGTGTTGACTGGTGCTTCCCCAAGTGTATCCAATACTAGTGTGACCCATGACTAAGTTCATTTGGGAAGCTTTGATTAGATAAAGGTCAAAGTATTGTTGTCCAATCAACCTCTAAGGGTCATAATAGGTGAATGGGCTAATGGGTGTTATTTATAATTCCAAAGAACTACATAATTTTCATTTCCCAACCTTGTTTGACCATAGAACCTCTTAACAAAGGCCATCTCAGGGAATCAAATTCGATCCTAGATAAGCCCTGAAAGAGATCCAAGAATCAGACAAAGGTTTGGGGTGAGTTCAGGTATGAGGCCATAATTAATATAAATTATAAGTGCCACCAGCTGAGACTTAGTAATAAGGGAATTAATTGTGCTTAGGCACGTGTTTTTCCATCAAGCTAGCCGTAACATGAGCTTGCTCTGCATTAGCATGCATTTTTACTAGTCGTTGGTTAAATCATTTCAATAGTGATGAATTTTTGTTTCAACATGATATCAAGGAGAGGAACAAATGTTAAGTTTTATCAGAGGTAGTATTCCCAGAGCGACAGTTTCATTCATCTTTCCCTTCCTCCCTCTCTCCCTCCCTACTATCACCTTTTTTTCTCCTCCTTCTCTAGAACAAAACAGTGGCTCTCGAGAAATGGATTCATGGCTCGACACACTGCCCTCCCCTTCAGCAGGCCCTGGGGTGGAGAGGAACAGGCCTGATCACCTTGACCTAGAGGTGATGACTACTGTCTTCCACCTCATGCCTTCCCCCACAATTATCCTGGCACCTCTTAATCCTCTTTATTGCAGGGCAATACCAGAGAACAATTTGGTTAAAGTAAATAGCTACCCGGGAATTAATTTCTTCTGTTTTATGGGTGGGTCCAGAGTGCTCAGCTGCATGACAATTTTAATAGAAGATTTTGGCATGTGAGGAATTAGAAATCAGGCTTCTGGTAATAGTCAAGCCATTCAGACACTCCTCTACCAGATCCTACAGCAAATAAGGAAACCAGTGCCAAGTGTGGCAACGTCCCTGAGTTGTTGGAAGAACAATCCTAACTTGCCAGGCAAGGCAATGATACGATGGCAGGATTGGGAGATCCAGGTCCAACATGGGCCCTTGTGATCTGTCCATTCTCTCTCTCCATCAAAGCTTTGGCACAGGGTGGCAGCGATGGCCACATCTAGGAGGCTGAAACTTGTTACTTTGGTGCTAGAACCCAGAGATGGGGAGGGCATCAGAGACACTGAAAGCTGTTCTTGATCCATCAGGCACTCACCTGGGGCTTCAAGGGAGCTGGGTGAGAAGTATGAATTGGAAAATCCCAGTTCATTACAGGGTGAAAGGATTTGAACTCAGTTCTGACAGGCTTTCTGCCAGACTGACTGGGTGGTACTTTATCCTTTTTAAGGTATTTTTAATTTTGTTACATGCTGTGGGACTCATCACAACTCCTCAGTGAGACAGGCAAGTGTTTGACAGATTAGAGCAGATGGTGTTGAATCATGGTCCAGATTATCCAGGCCAACTGCTTCCGGTGTAGGGCTCCTCCATTCTAGAGTGCTTTCTTCTGTTCATTTTTGACTTTCTCATTCTCACCCTTTGATGAGTTTGTTAGGGCACAAAGTTATCTTATCAGCCAGGGAAGAACGAAATGAATTCCTTCCTTTCCTGTGCTTGGAGAATACTAACAGTGGTTAATTCTGTAGCATTTATTATGTATCCAGTTCTACACAAAGCATTTAAAAATTGTTACAATTATTTGCTTAGAGCTTGCTGTGCACACAGACATGGAGCAGAACAGTGTCAGAGGAGCTGTTGTGGAATCCGGTTCTCCCTGGGGTTGAACTTGGATCATGCAGCTTGACAGCAAGCACTTTTGCCTTCTGGGCCTCCTTGCTGGCCTCCACACCAAATACTATATTTAACTTATTTACTGCTTACAAAAGCCTGGTGGTGTATTTCCGTAGTGGAGTGGTTATCACGTTTGCCTAACAAAAGCCTGGTGAAGTAGCTGCCATTCTTAGCCCCATTTTACAGTTGACAGAACTGGACACAGAAAAGCAAATTTTCTTAGATCAAGGAGTCAACAAGAGATGAAGCTGGAACCCAACCATGCAGATGGCCCCATGTGAACTGAGGAACACAGGGGAGAGGGAGCAGGGCCCTTGACTTTGGCTTTTCTGCTTATTCTCAAAACATCCCATTGCCCATAGCTGGGTAGGTATCCTGCAGACAATCCAGACAGCTCTTTTATGGTGAGCCTAGAGTCTGACTCTCTTGCCATGTCAGTCTTGTATGGGGCTAACATCTGGACAGCGTGGCTGCACTGTGTGTGTGATGGCTGGGTGTGAAAGCGGGCCGGTATGTATGTGAGGAGACAGCAGAGTTCCTAGAAGTTAGAATAGCCATTCATCTGTGTACCTATCTGCCATCAAGGGTCCTCTATCCCCCTTCCTCTGGCCTGAAAGGAACTAGATCTGAGTCTAGATTTTTAAGCTGAAGATTGCCGCCATATTCAGTGACTGAATATGTGGGAGTCATGAAAAATTTGGCAATACAAGGTTTCCAAAAGCATAATGACAAAAAAATGTTAAGCCAAATACTAATGAGTCTGAGCAGTTTCTGGCAGCGTTCTCCTGTATTGCATTGTGGGCTGCATTACAGTCTAACTTCTCAGCACACATTGTAAGCATGTTGCACTGTGCATGCCATCATGCCACACAACCCCAAAGGATGCAGCTGTAAGCACAGTGATTCAGCTTCCAGGTTTTCACATGTCATAGTGTGCAGTGTTTTACTGCACTCACAAGGTCAGAAACATAACTGTTGAATTATGGACAAGAAAGACTTTAAATATTTCTTACCATCATTCCTCAGCATGAACATATGAAATGAGTTTATCTTCAGGCTGTATTATGTTAAAATACTTGATTTTAAAAATTCACATTTGAATTGCTGATTTGAGCCTCATAAAGTATTCGTCAACTTTTGGGTTGTGATGAGGGCAGAATTGCCAGCAATCTCTGAAATGGATACACACACGGATACACACACACACACACACACACACACACACACACACACACACGCACGCACGCACGCACGCACGCACGCACGCACGCACGCACGCACGCACATAGTTCTGCCAGTTGGTGCTGTATATTTATATGAAGTGGTGGTCTCCACATTGATGATTATAAAAATACCAGTCAGTTCTTAAAAATGTTGAAAATGCTCTGGGTTCTGTAGTATTAAATGTTTAGCCAAGACTGAACTCTTTACGACTATGTATATATACATGCATGTATATATAAAAAACCTCATTCATCTCATTAGTATGCAATTTACTTTAATCTTTAACATGTGTTAAAATTATATGTATAAGCAATTGGGTTTTTTGGCAATTGTTTTAAAAATAAATTTCTTTATAATTTATCACTAAAGATTTGATTTGTGTATCTACTGTGTCTATATTTATACTCTGGGTCAAGTAAAAATGTCTCCAGCAAAAATCAGTCTGCAAGATATTCCAGCCTCCATGAAGTCTCTTAAGTGGCTTGGATCTAAAGGATTTACAGGGATGCCTGTCACATAGACAGACACCCAAATGTTCTCTGCATGTTTTCATCCAAAGCCTTGGGATAGGTCTAGGTCTTTGTGATCTCAGACCTCAAGTCCCGAGTCGGCTGATCCATCTGTGGTCTGCTCACCCTAGTGTGCTAGGGGTTGGACAGGCAGAGTGGTAGCAGTCATGTCCTTCCACCCTGGTGTGCCAGGGGCTGGACAGGCAGAGTGGTAGCAGTCAAGTCCTTCTACAGGAGAGCTCAGAGCCTAGATAGGTGCCAGGGATACTGACTAGACCAGATGGCACAGGGGGAAGGAGATCCTGATGCCTGGATCTTCATGGCCATTAATGTGTGCACATATTCTCATCTGAGGATGAGTGAGACCTTGAACTGACTCTACGATCCAGCAGAGTAGCCTCCTGTCCTGCCTTGCTTCTGGATCCAGGAAACACCAGCTACTGGTCTAGGATGCTGGGGGCAAAACAGCTTTGAGACCTTAGAATGGTGGAGGCAGCCTGCACTGAGACCTAAGGATGATGGGGGCAGCCTGCTCTGAGAC
>PVIH01014583.1:0-53147 GCA_004025045.1 Sigmodon hispidus | reverse complement strand
GGGACCATAGGACTGTATGCTCCCTGCCCAGGGAGGGGATGGGGAGTTGCAGAGGAAAAAAAAAAAAAGTGACCAGGTGTGTTGGGAGGGGGAAGAGACCTTGAATAAGGATATACAGGGATGGAAAAAAAAAAATTCAGAGGGAAAGATGAACACAAAGAAAATATAGGTGTAGCAATCTTATTTGTATGTCTACCCTTGATAAGCCATGCTTATCATTCTTATCCTCTATATAGTTATTGTTAACTTCCACATTTTAAATTCTTTTTACTGTGTTTTTTTTTTAATAAATATAAAATAAAAAAAAAAATAAAATTTGCTAAGTGGGATGTGAGCAGTGAGCCATAATAATTTCCGGGTATAGAGGCAATAAAATTTTGTCTTCTCCACTAAAGTCTGGAGAATCAAGAGGCTTCTGAGTCTGGCTGCTGAAACTGGCACTTTTTCTGGCCTTGTGGGCAACTGAGGCTCTCTATCTAACGTTGTGATGTTGTTCTTTCCTTGGATTAGTAACAATAAAAATTAGTAAAATAAAAATTTTCAAAAGAGACACATGTGTCTCTCAATTCAACTACAAGGGTATTGAAACACTGGACACTAAGGAAGTGGGAATTTCCCCAGGAATTTCATGCAGGGAGAGCATGTGAAAGTCAGGGGGTGGGGGTGGGTGGGGAGGAGCGAAACTTGTCTCCTGGGAAGAGATATAAAACAATTTTAACAACTTGTCAGACCATCTTATAGAATGAACTTGAGACTCATGCAATAATGAGTCACTCACTGGTAGGTGAGACTTTTCAGATGTGCATAACCTCAGCCCTCTATTTGAACTTTGATCTTATGTCAGGTTCCTAAGTTGGCTCTTTGAAAATGGATGGTAAGATCTGACTTGGGGCATAAGTTATGACCCCCTTAAGTTTAATGACTGATTCAGGCAGTTTCTTCAGGAAACATGTTAAGAAGCAGGAATCAGTAGGAAGCTGCCTCTGTGGGTTTCTGGAGATCATGCTGTGTATTTTTCTCTGCTTTCTATAAGGTTCTCAGAATGCCTGTTTCCTCAACCCAGGGAGGATATTAAGCAATTCTTGACATATAAATTCAAGATAGTGAGTTGAGTAAGTTTCTGGACTCAGATTCTTGTTTATCAGGGAACATTATCTGCTACTTTCTGGTGTCAAGTATCTTGAAAAAGTTTTTTCTATATTTTTGTTATTTAAGGAAAAAGGCTAAATATAATCTCTTTGTTCTTTGCAATATTGAATTGCTTTTTAATTACATATAAAATATTAATGTGAGCTACTAGCCTTTGGTGACTGAATTTGTTCACTCACAGTCTCACTATTGTCTACATTTTGGTATATATATTTGCTATCCCTGTCTGTCTGTTTCCTCTCCTCTCCATCTCTCTCATCTTTTTACTCTCCTCTTTGTTGAGTCATAATTTGCATACTATATAACTCATGGAAATAGTGAAGTTCAATAGCTTTTAGAATAATCACAGATATATACATGTGATCCCTACCATAGTCAATGTCAGAATTTTTGTCACCATAAAGAGAAACTATGGTCTGTGGCTATGCTTAACACACACAATCTCAAATGATTTGGGAGCTAAGCAGAGATTGGCCTGGTTAGTTTCAGTATAGAAGAACTGGCCCTTGTCCACAGAGCTGTTTGCCTGTCCCCAGCTGCCTACACTCAATCCCAAGTAATGGCTAATTTGCTCTCTGTACTCTAAAGTTCTACCTATTGTGTTCATTTTAGTGGAATATTATTTATTTGACTGTTATGAGTAGTTTTTTCACTTAGAACAGTTTTTCAGAGTTCATATATGTTCAATCATTTCATCAGCCTTTCCTTTTCATGGTAAAATAATCTTAGAGTCATAAAAATAAAAGAGAACAAAGCTCTAAGCATACATATCAATCTGAATGTGATCCTCTGAGAATTACTGAATTGCTTAGAAATTATTTACTAATATCAAAAGTAATATGAATAATTCTTGTCATTACTCAGATGTTGAGTGTATTGTTGGGATATGTTGGTTGAGTCTGTCATCCTTGAGGACGAAAGAATGTTTTGTTTCCTTTTGTCTAAACCCCAAAGTATTTTTCCAGATATTAAAAAAGTTGGGAACTGTAGAATGCTGTCAAAGCCATTATAGATCTGCTTGAAGACAAAATCCATTATTAATGTTTACTATTACTGAAGGGGTTATTTCAGCAATAGTAAGAAACTTAGAAACTCCCACAAAGCACATTGATAATTCTGCTTAGCTATTTGAAGAACCACCAAAATTGTCTATAGTGGCTGTATCATTTATACCAGGGAATTATGGGACTTCAATTTCACAGCATCCTAGAAAATACTTTGCTACTTTCTGTAGCCAGAAAATTTTTTGTCCCGTATGTGCCCAGTCTGGACAAATCTCTTTCACCTGAGTAGTCACTTACAACATAATTATTCTGAGGCTTATATTAATTACAACTGACCTATGGCTCAGGCTTATTACCAGCTAGCTCTAATAACTTAACTCAATCTATTTCTATTAATTCATGTATTGCCATGTGTTCTGTGGCTTTACCTGTGTGTCCAACTTTATTCCTGGGCAGCATCTTGTAGCTTCTTTCTAACTTTGCCTTTTCCCCTTATCTCTGCTTGTATTTCCTGTCTGCCTCTAATCTGCCTTGCCACAGGCCAAACCAGCTTCTTCATGGCAATAAAGCATATTCACACCATACAGAAAGATAGCTCACATCAACTTTCCCTATCCCTTCTTTATTTTCTTCTTTCTTGTTAAGTGGGTCTGAAATGTAGTTGACTAATGATGAAGTACATCTTCTTATGTGCTTTTCTGTCTCTTGCATATATACATACCAATGCTAATGCTTAAATTATATCTTTTCAAGAGCTCCCTTTTAAAATTTTCTTGTTGAATTTTATTTCTTTAAGTATTTTAAATACTAAAATTTATTAGGGGTATGAGTTGAACAAACTGTTCTGTAGGCTGTCTTTTCACTTTACAGGTGGAAAGAGAGGCATGAAAGGATTTTTTTTTAATTAATTTCAATGGACTCCAATTATCTGTTTATTTTGCTGCCTGTCTACTCTAAGAAACCACAGGCATAGATATTTACTCTCAGTTTTTTATGCTGCCTTCATAGATTGAGATTTTATGTATATAATTTTGAGTTAATAAGTCTAAAGTAAGGGTTCAAATGAATTCTTTTGAATGTGGCTATTTAATTGTCTCATCAGAGTTAGTTTAAAAGATAATTTTACCTCCTTAAATTATCTTGGCAACTTGTTGGAAGTTAGTTGAATAGAAATTTTGGAAATGATTTCTGGGCATGAAATTTTATCCTCTTGACCTATGTGTTTGGGGTTATGATGATGCTACAGTATTGATTGTTGTAATTCTGTGTTGGGTTTTGAAATAAAGAAATATGGGTCTTCATATTTGTTGTTTAAAAAGATTTTTTTGACTATTTTTAGTTCTATAAAAACTTCCTGTTCAATTTTCCTTTTTTTAATTCTTTTTTTAAAGCGAGTTCACATAAGGTTCTGAAATGGATTTACATTTTTCACTGTTGAAGGTCCAGGCTATTCTAGCCTGGAGCTTATTTTATCATTGCTGGTTGGTAGAATTCAAGACCCTTGAATGTAACTAGGGAATTTTCCTTATGGCAATACTTCCCAGATCTTTTCTTTCTTCTTCCATTCTTCCCTTTGAAGGCTTTATCTCAAAATAATCACTTGCTTTTCAGCCTGTCTCATCTTTTTTTTGTGCTCTTATTGTCATTTTTTAATTGGATATATTAATTGCCTTCTTATACACTATGGTGACTTTAAATTTCTTTGATAGAGCTGTGCTCAGATTTCAATCCTATCCTGTCATCTAGGATATGTTCCCTGCTTATCTCCCACTCATGTCTTCTTAACACTAAATTCATATTTTTATCCTTAAAGCTATTGCTTCATAATTTCTGCCTTACAGTGAAAATACAGTTTTATTTATTTGAATTATTTGTGTTTGTATTTCAAGAATAAAGTACAAATTATACTATAAATATAAACAAACCTATTTATATATTTTGCTTTAGCAGGTCAAGATTACTACACAAGTCAGCAGTGTTTACCTGCAAGTCAAATTGCATACTCAGTGTTTAGTATTTATTTCTTACTTTTATAAAAAATAGTGCATACCTCATACCTTCTAGACCATTGCTAAAAATATACACTGGATAGAAAATGTGTTTATTTTAATACTACTCTAACAGACCCCAGTAGCTTTGTGATTATAATGATCCAGTTGTGATTGATTATATAAGACAGCCTTTACTTAAGAAAGCACAATCCACATGCATTCATTATGCATGTGAGATTAAGATTACATTTATAAATTTGATGCACTACTAGAGTCATTAAAATGTTAGCTTATAGTTTTCACAAGCTATAAAAATTTAAATTTGGAAATATTGTTCCTAAGGGTATTAAAGTTTTTATGTGTTTATAAATCAGTGATTGCATGTAAATAGTATAAATTACATTAAACATATATGAAAGAAGATAAAAATTAATATAACTTAAAATATAAAAAATATTATTACTTAGACATATATTTTATGGAACTATTAGAGTATATTTGTATTTGTCAAACACCATATATATAAATTATATATCCATATATAATTACACACACACATACACGCCCACATATATATATTTCATTATAAATTCAGTGCCCTCTGTCTGTTCAAGGATAGTCCTACCCATGAGGATGAATTAAGATAATTTTGTCTCTAGATTCTTTTTTGCCTTGATTTACTGAGTATACATTGACACCAATAGTACAGGAACACAGTAAGAACAGAGAAAGAACTGTTTTGTTCAGAGAACAGAGAGCAAATTTTCATCAGATAACATTTGTCCTGAGTTTAGAATGAGAAAGAGAAGTTAGCTATGCAGTGTCTGGGAGATGTAAGCATCCCCAAGTCAGCAGATGATGATGTAGAGAATCAAGAAGGTATGGCAAGTATGGACAATGATTAATGTGCCTATTATTGATACTAGAACTCAGGGTACATAGGGTATCAGCAGGAAAATAGCCAGAGTGTCAAGTTAGGATCAGATCCCTGAAAGCTTGGAAATTATTCTGGGGGAGTATGGTCTTTATTTTATAGGCACTAAGAGCATTTTGGACTGTAGTTTCTATGGATGCAATAGGAGAAAAAAATCCACATCTCTTCTAAAGGGAAGGGTATTAGGAAAAGCAAATACCTCAATATTCTCACTGGAAGAGAATCAACAAACCAGGCACACGGTTGACTTCAATTTTAATGAGTTCCTTAGTTTTTGTTTCTTTGAAAAATACTTTTATCTTGTCTTCAAAGATTCAAAGTGTAAAATTGTTTCCTTTTTTTCTAGCAGCTGTTTTCCCCTTCTCAGATTGTGTTCATCTTTGAATATGCCTTTCAAAATGGTGTTTTGCAACTTGACTTTCAGGAGTAAGGCCCCCTGCATGAAAAGTATATTTTTCCTCTTTTTGTTACTACGTTCATGATAGTGTCCTCTTTTTCTGATTTACCCAGAAGGTTTCAGGATGTATCAGTGGCTTGGAGCCATTTACAGTCAAAGGATTTTTGTTATTATTATTATTTTTTTTTATCTTCAGCAAGCCCTACGGGGAAGAGAAGATTAATGTCGCATGCCATTCCCTGCATCAGACTATAGGGAAGATTTGTAACTATGATGAATGTTTTAGTGTCAGGCTTGAGAGAAATACTCCCACTTTTGCCTAAATCTATGAATCGCAGTATAATGATTCAGAAGGCAGAAAAAAAAAATAGTCTGGAGGCTCACTACTTGTCTACTGGTGCAGTAGGAAAGGGAAGGATTGGTGACCCTGAAGTTTTAAAAGTATGTCAGTTTTTAAAGTTACTTTGCATATTTTCAGAATTATCTCCTGAAAATTTATTTCCTTATTTTTGATTCAAGTTTAAGGATCTTAAAAATTACTGATGAAGAACTCTCTACAACTGTTGGGGGGGGGTAGATGTAGAAATTTGTACATTTTTGCTTTGGGTTTGGTAATGTGCTCTTACTAGAATATGAACTCTGTAATTCATGGCATGCACATTGGGGTTGCTAGTTGCTCATTTCCTTGAGAAGTTTAGGTGTCAAGTCCAAGCCCTCTGAGCCCTCACTGAATATTAGGAGGAAAAGACAGCTGTGGAGAGCAATGGTAAGCTGGATGGAGTGATTCAGAGTCTTAGACATGGTAGAATAGAATAGGTGCTGGAGAAAGGTCAGTAGGCAAAGCAGCTCTTTCAGGAGCTCTGTGCCCTCTGCAAGGGGCAGAATTTTGTTTTTATTTTCTCTTTTGATTGACTCAGTTTTGATCTAAAGTTTTTCTCAAGTTAACAGCTGAATCTGCCCCAAAGAAGGCAAGGAATGGATCTTCTATTTACATAAAGCTGGGGGCTGGGATATTACTGCAGTCCTGGGGCTGTGGCAATGGACAGACCATGAGAAAGTTGTGGTGATTTTAGAGTTGAGTAAAGATGGATTGTCTGATCATTCCTTTCTCTGGGAGTATTCCCCAAGTCTTCCCTGACTCCCGCTTTCTCCCCTAACACAAAATTTGAAAGAACGTGTATGCTTTAAGATGGGGACCATTTCTCTGAAAAAGACTTTTAGACCTTAAGTAATTTACAAGAGACTGTTTTGACAAAGTTCTGAAAATGGTGTCAAGAAAAGATTACTTCTCTAATAACTCTGCCATTATTGGTGTTAAGTGTTTTGCATTTGGTTGCTTGATTTGCATACAGATGGGGCCATATGGGCTGATAGCTGAACTCCTTTGCGTTTCTTTCCATTTGTACCACTGCATGGAAATAAGGCAGATATGCAGATCAAGTTGCCCTAAAAGAGAAAGTTATTTTAATTAGTTTTGGGAGAAAAGTCAATATAGTGTTGGGATTAGAGCTGGAAAGCTAGGGTTCTGTTCACCTTTTCTTATAAACTGGTCTAGCTGAGATTTCACACTGCCAAATTACTTTAAAATTGGAGTTTAAAAATATAACATTTTTCAGGTGGTTCTGTGTAGATGTTAGGTTAACTTGTAGTTAACATTTAGTGAGCCTTTACCACTCTGTCTTGCTTTCTCTTCCTACAAAAATGTAAATAACATTGTCTGTAAACTTGGATAAGGAAAAGGAAACTTAGAAAGCACATTTAAAAGAAAGAGAGAAAGAAAGATAAAGACAACTTTGCCTTTACTGTGACTACTCTCATCTCTTCATGTGACCCAGAAGGGGATGCACTGGACTCCTGAGCTCTTATAGACTTAAGGACTCTTGAATCTCAGAAGCTGTTAGGAATACATCTTGACAATTCAGATTTATGCAATGTTCTTCTTTCTGAGCCTCAAACTCCATGTAAAAATGGAAGTGTGAAGGAGAATTCCAGAACCATGCTGTGTCTGCAAAGACACATTGACAGATTAGAGTCTGAGTGATGTGAAGAAGTTGTCATGTTGTAAGGTCAGAGCCTAACTACAATTTATCATGTCCTTAAGTGCCCGAGTGTCAGGGACCAAGACCCTGGCTTGAGCCTCTAGGCCTCTAGATAAAGGCTACCATGGGAACTTACTGAGGAACCAACCACTGAGCCAGCATGACCCTGAGTAAAGTAGATGTTCTCCCAAAGTAAAATAGATGTTCTGGTTTGCTTAACAGTAACTAAGAAGTAACTATAAAGAATAGAATAACAGGAACAGTCTGTGGCTAGGTTACTTAGCAGCCCTCTAAGGTAACTCTAAAGAATAGAATAACAAGAACATTCTACAATTAGGATACCTAGCAACCCTCCCCTAAAACAAGACCAGTCACCTTGCCAATGTCCAGCTTCCTCTGGCCAGCTTCCTGCAGGTGTTTGATGACTACCCCCTCTCCATATTCTGCTTTAGAACTATATAAGCATGTATAGAATCGTAATAAAACTGCAGCTCAATCAGAATCCCGTTTGACCTGCTGCCTTCCTTTGCGTCTCCCTTCCCTTCATTCTCTCTCGTAGGTGGTCTCCTGTGTTGAAGTCCCGCGGGTCGGGCCACCCGAGTAGCCATTCCTTGCTTTCCTTGGAGAAATCAGCTTTTGGATTTGGTGGTCAAAGAAGGAAAGGTAAGGAACCACACAGCACCTTCTAAACAGATGGGAAGGATGTTAAAGGACACATTTTAAGTTTCTGTTTATGCAAAACCACAACTTTTATCCCACAGAGGATTAGAGATAGTTTATACTAGAGCCAAATATAAGTGACCATCACGCTGGAACACAGATTTAGTTTAGGTCAAACTCTATGTTCCCAGGTGAACTCCATTTTAGGAAGGTTTTACAGTAATGTAACAACAGAAACAACAACAAAAACCATAAATCAAGACACTGTTGTACTAGATTTCTGACCCTGTTTAGGGCAGAGGTCAGACCTGCCTGCAGCAGCTTTTATTCCCCCAAAATGACTCAGATGCTTATATTAATTTTATACTGTTTGGCTTATATCTCAGCACATTACTAGCTAGCTCTTTCATCTTAATTTAACTCATTTCCATTAATCTACCTGCCACATGGCCCAATGGCCCCTAGCTCACCTGGGTCCTACATGCTTCTCCTTTGGAGACTGGATGGAGACTGTCTGACTCTGCCCTCCATCTACCTGTCTCTACTCTGATTCCTCCACCCACTTCTACAGCTCCTGACACAGGCCAAAATAGTTTCTTTATTTACAGGATGATACAGAGAACAGTCTCACCACAATTGTTCAAATCCACTGAAGGATACATCAGATAGGCATGTTATCCTAAGCAGAGAAGGCTGTCCTATAGACTCAGCTATCATCTGACAGCATTTTTAGCTCTTTGATTGTTGGAAGCTATGAGTTGGTTCATAAATTCTAAAAGATTTCTGTCAATCATAGGATGTTGGGTGACTCCTGTTCATGTTCCTATCACTTGGGAGACACAGGAAAGCAGATTACTTCCAGTTAGATGCCAGCTTCAGTTACTTAGTGAGATGCTTGCTGTCTCAACAAAATTAAAAGAAGACAAAACAAATAAAAGTGAAGTTAAATTAACAGAATGCTTTGTTCAACACCAACCAGATAAAATAGTTCATGCCACAATCACTACCCAGGTAATTAGTAACCATAGGATTTTAATATTGAATGAATATTTACTAGGCGATGGGCCCTTCACTTTTGTAAGACTTCTCCAACTTTCTGATTTCTGTATATTTTATTAAGGCAGGTAAGATATTTATTATATTATTTCTCATCAAGTGTAACCAGCATGGTCATTATAACAGAATAGAATATTGTACTAGTCTACCTTCTGTTACTATAAGAAACAACTGAGGTGATCAGCTTATAAAGAGGAAAGGGTTGCTTTGGCTCAGTTTCAGGTGTTTCAGTTTGTGATTGCTGGGCTATTACTATGAACTGTGGCAGGATGTCATGCAGGAAGATGTGGTAGCCTGGTAGCACATACCACTCACTTCATGTCTAGGAAGCCAAAGGGTGATAAAAAAGCTGGTGTTCCATTATATATAACCTCCTGATGGTGAGGTTCCTTCAATGACCTGAAGATATCCTCATTGGCCCCACCTTCATTATGCCAAGCTGATGACCAAGTCTTAAACCAGCACTTTTGGGAAACGCTAAAGAAACAAACTAATACATATTCTTCTATTGTGGATGTAAGAAAGTATGACAAGTCTATTGTGGTAGATTTAGAAGTTAGGAGATCTCACTTTAAGGTGTTGTTGGCAAGGCCGAATTCTTTGTGGCCTCAGGGAAAAATTCAATTTCTTGTTTTATTTTAGCTTCTCTAAGTTATCTTCAATTGCTTATCCCAGGAAGATTTTCCCCATGTTAAAGGCAATTGAAGAACAGATTCAAGCTGCCTTCTTCTCACTGATTTCTGACTTCTGAAGCTGCCTTCTTCTCACTGACTGGTGTTCTGTTTACCTCCCCTACTCAATGCTTTCCTGCCTTTCTGCTTTTCTTACAGGGATGTTTGTCTCTGGCTAGGCCAGAGTAATCTCTCCTCATTGTATGTCATTCATTTGATCAGATTTGCTAAGTGTGTGTGTGTGTGTGTGTGTGTGTGTGTGTGTGTGTGTGTGTGTGTACCATGTAAAGTATATTCTAGAACTTTGTGGAATGCTTATATCATAAAAAATTTTCTATCATCTGGATGAATATTTATGAAACTCAGTAGACAAGGAATTAAGTATCAGTAACCAAGGAAAATTACATCTATAGTTTCTTATGTCTCCTGGTTAAGGGTAGAATTAGGATCAAGGGAATCCATGAAGGTACAGCTTATTTATGTAGTCATGTCTCCTAATAGGATGGTCTATTGTGCCTAACCATCCTTGAAGCTGTAGTTAGGTTCTTCCAGATAGATCAAAATCTTAGGTGCCAGAGTACTTTCCCAAGTGCCACACATGCAATAATGGAGAGTTTTCATCCTCACTTGGCCTCATTAGAAATTTGTGTTGTAGTTTTGACTGTCATCTCCTTCTTGCCACTGTGGGCTTTCCAAAACAACCCTGGTAAAGAGTATTTAAAAAGGAAGATCCACTCTACCATGGTTTGGAAGGTAAAGAAGGTCCTATTACCTCATGAATATTCTACTCACCTCATAGATATTTATAAAAATATCATAGTCAACTGTAGCGGGAAATCAGGAACTATATATTGAGATGTAGCGGGAAATCAGAAACTATATATGTGAACGATCGAGCGGGGCGTAGTTAACTAAAAAAGATTCCAAAAATAGACCTTCGAGGGAGGGGACCAGGACAAGAAGTCGTCATTCTCTCGGGAGAGTTCCCCGACCGAGTGCGCAATTCGCTCCAGCTGCCCCGGAGTTTGAACGTACGGCGTAGAGATAAAAAATCTTCCTTAAAAAGGCTCCGGCGCGCTACAACCTCATTCTGTCACCTTCTCCTAAAACCGGCTCTGTTTTATAAGCTATTTTCTCCAAATAAACCCTATTTAAAACATATCTCAGGGTGGGTTTTTACCGCGATAGTCCACAGTACATAGGCAGAGAGATGTCTCCTTGGATAAAATTGTTGCTGCACAAGCTGAATGACCTGAGCTTGACTTCCAGAATCCACAGTGAAAGAAAAAAATCAACTCCCAAAAGTTGTCTTCTGGTCTTCATACCTCACATATATACTGTGTGTCCCTCCAAATAATGATAACAATGATGATAAGCAAATAATTATGATAGTATATAGAGAGCTAACTAGGTACTAGCTTACTGAGTGATAATAAAAGGTTGTTGTGACAATGAACATTCATTTTGAGGATATAAGCCTTAAGGATAGTGAGCATTTTTCCTGGAGAACTATTATACAAGGAGCCATTACCCCCTTTCCAGGCAGATTATTCCCCCATATATGACCAGTAAATGTCCACTGGTGGAAAGTAATCCAGACTAACTTGAGTTACTTGAGTTGAAAATTTGATTTTTACTCCAGCCCAGCCAGATGTCTTTATTCTTTCCCCAAGGTTCTGAATCAAAACTTGTAAGGAAGGTTTTGAGTGACTATGAATCCTTCTAATCACATTATATCTACTATTTCTTTATGTCTGGATTGGTCTTGGGGCTAAAAGAAATTAGATACTATTAGGATTGCTTAATGGAAAACATTAATTTTCTGTTATGATTTTAAAAACTAGCCGAAGCCCCCAAGATGATATTTTACTTTCTGTAAACAAGTCAGAGCATTCAGAGGAATTCATCCCATATCACTGCCCATGCTCTAAGTGTAGAGCTCAGCTGCTGCCTGAGCTGAAGAAGAACTCCAGCACAACCATCTGGAGATCATTTGATTGACTGTATTGCCACAGCAAGTATTGGACTATCCATATTCTGTTTTCCTTTTGGCTAAGACCTTATTGCCATACTAAAGCCTCAGACTGGATCCAAGACAAATTCACAACTGAAGTTGCTGCATTGCTTAGGAGTTTGTTAGACAGAAAATATTAAGCTCTACCGAAGACACATTGAGTTAGACCTTCTCCTAATTTGCCTCATGAGTTTATAGATGATTTCGAGGCATGATAAAAATTTAGGTGCCGTGCTGAATGAGCTAAGGGATTATGTTTCTAGTGTTACTCTGCAAGAGCTGAAATTCAGACTTCCATGGAAGAAGAAGGAAATGTTGTATTGGAGTCTCTGAGATCAGAGAATGTTCCATAGGCCATGTACTAAAAATCTCTGAATGGTATTGGTATCTTCAGAGAAGGAGGAGATAATGAAGTCAGTTCTACAGAGGTTGGCAAAACTGCAAACTAATTCTACTTCAGCGACTTGAAAGTGCTTTCACCACAGGATAAAGAAAACTGGCTGAGATGATGCTCACAGGAACAGCAAGCAAATAAGACTTGGCAGATGTTCTTTCTCTGTGTTAGGGTATGCTAATGCACAGATGTGGCTTGCCAGTGTAGGAAGGCACAATGTAGAAGGATGAATTGGATTCAGAGGCAATACCTTAACTGGCAGCACTGCTAACTCTATTTCTTGTCTAATAAGTAACATAAAGTGTTTTTAGATATTGGTAGAAAATCAATTTTGAAAAGATGATTTCCTATTAATCTCTTTCTTTCAGCTAAAAAAAAAAAACAGCTAAATTTTCTTTTTTTGGGAAATCAGACTATGCTAGGCTTAGCAAAAAACAAAAATGTCTCTTGTTACAGAGAGTTAGGCATTTTAATTGATGAGCATTATAACATTTCAGCTCAAGCTCACACCATCTTCATTAGTCATATATATTCATATTAATCATGAATTCTCTTATTTAAAATTGAAAAGGTAGAGCATCTGAAACTGCCCTATCCAAAATTATTCAGACCAGATGTATTTTAGATTCCAGATATCTTCTTCTGATTTTAGAATATTTTTGTATTTATTCTGTGATATCTTTGGGTGAAAGAATCCAAATATCAATACTAAGTCTACCTGTAATACATAGATACTCTGCACACATGGCCAGAATTAATTTTATGGATATTTTGAAAATTTGTGCATGAAACAAAGCTCCATAGGGATCAGTTCTCACTTATGTCTTCATGCTGGTTCTCAACAAGGTTTGGGGTTTTGGAGCATTTCAGATTTTAAGTTTTTATATTAGGAATGCTCAACACGTATAGCTAAATAAAATACTCAAATAAATTTGAAGCAGGAGGTGGTGGAACTCTATAACTGCTATCTGGATTTCAGCTGTTTGGATCACCAGCAGGGTTTCATTGTTCTTATTGATTTTAATAAGCAAATGGCATAACTTTTTATATGTGAGTAAATTTGGTAGTAAAATATTAAGATGACAGATGGCTGTTCTGTGGAGCGCATCCAGTGACATTACTGCTCTAGTGATTGACCATTATGCACACTACTTAAATTCTTGTGCAAATTCCTTAGTGAAGGAGAACAAAACAAAACAAACAAACAAACAAAAAAAAACAAGCTTGGAAATAGATAGTCTAGTGCTCCTGATTCCTGTGTGATAACTGGGGAAATAAGAAAGTTTCTTTTTCTTTTTTATTCTTATAAAAGTGCCCAGTGAAAAGGATCAGCTGAGGTTTGTGGGGGATTCAGGAGATAGCATCTTAGACTTTGCTTGTAAGTAAGTTCTCAGGATTTGGTTTGGATCTACAAGCCAAGTTGATTTGAAGCCCCCAAAGAAAGATGTAAATGAACATTTATCTGTCATTTTGCAATCAAGGAAGAAATGAGCTACAGATTTTCTATTTTCTTTGCCAGAGGCAGTGACTGCACTAGCAACATAAACACAGATGTGAGGACCTATACCACTGAACCCCTTCAAAAGTATATGGGTCTTTTCCCTTGAGATGACTAGTTCTAGGTTCTCAGTTTGGGTTTAAAATAAAGTATTTTTTATATCTATCTTGATATAGTAGACTTGGTCTGAGAATAAAACCATTCTGGGTAATAATAGTTTCATCTTAACCTTCAGCTACAATTACCATAAAATGATAGAGCATTGTTGTAGTCAAAACATCTCTGACTTCTTTTCTTTTCAAGAGTAAACTTGAAAATAAACAAGCAAGAAAATTCTAAGCCATTAAAGGGGTTACCATTATTATGACTTTATAGATGAAGAAGCAATAGTCTCTATCAAGTAAAGCAGTGATCTATGTTCATAACCCAGAAGATTTAGACTGCAGAGGCAGATAACTATTTTAAATCTGATTTTTGATGTAAAAGCCTGAACATTGGTCATCAGGGAAATGCAAATCAAAATTACACCGAGATTCTACAGCATCCAGTCAGGATTGCCATCATCAAGAGGGCGAACAGTCATCAATGCTGGCAAGGACACAGAGAAAAAAAGAAAAACCCAACTTTAGTCATTGATCTCTCTACTTTTTCTTTTTTGAATTATTGACCAGTGCTCTTCAAGAGACTCTCAAAACATTCAGCCTGCTAGAAGAAATTCATTTATTTCTTTTATATTTTCCAGCTTAATGGAGTATGAGTTTTGAAAGCATTCCCTTTTATTATTCTAAATTTCTTTGGTGTTTGTTGTGATGTTTACACATTCATGACAGATTGTTAATTTGAGTTCTCTCTCTCTCTCTCTCTCTCTTTCTCCCCCCCCCCTCTCTCTTTCTCTCTCTCTCTCTCTTGGGCAAAGAGTCCGCCAATCTTGTTTATCTTCTCAAAGAACCAGCTTGTGCATTCTTTGATTCTTTGTGTTGTTTCCTGGGTTTCTATTTCACTCATTTCTGCTCTGATTTTAACTAGTTCTTGACATTGCCTGGGTTTGGATTTGGTTTGTTCTTGCTTTGCCAAACTTTGCGTTGCATCATTTAGGTGTTATTTGTGCTCCTTCTGATTTTTTTGATGTATGCACTTGGAGTTACAAATTTTCCTCACAAGATTGCTTTCAATATGTCACAAACATTTTTGTTCTATTGTGTTTTTAGTTTTATTTAGTTCTAAGAATTTTTTGATTTCTTCTTTGGCCCATTTATTATTCAGTTATGAGTTGTCTAACCTTCATGATTTTATTTATTTACTAGAGATTTATTTGCTGACAATTTTAACTTTTATTGCATTTTGATCTGATAGGATACAAGGGATATTTCTTTTTTTCTTTTCTTTTTAAAATTTAATCTTTGTAGTGGGATTATATCATTCCATTGTAAATAATAGTCCCATCTACTAGTTTAATAAAAGCTGATTAGCCAAAAGGCAGGTGGGAAGTGTGGCCTGAGCTATCAGACTGGGAAAACTCTGGGTACAGGAAGAACGGAGACAGATGCCATAGAGTCACTGGAGTTGCCAGGAGATGTGGAGGAAAGAAGCTGAAATGCTGCTCTGAGAAAAGGTACCAAGCCACATGGCTGAACAAGATGGGTTTAGTTCAGATGAAGGAGCTAGCAATTTATGTGCTTGGGCCCTAGGTCAGTCAGCTTAAAAATAATACAAGCATTTGTGTGCTTATTTGAACTAAGTGACAGTGGGACTGAGAGTGGGTCCAAACCTCTGGTCCAGGCCCGCAAAGTCCGGGCCAGGAACATTATACAACAAATCTTCTCTTGTACATCACAACCCAACCATAGCCTACCCTCCCCTTATGCCTCCTAGTATCTCCAGACCCTCCTCTCCTGGTTAGATCTCTCCCATTTCCCTTCAGAAAAGGGCAGGTCTCTTAGGGATATCAATCAACACAGCATAACAAATTACAATAAGACTAGGCATAAACCCTTATATCAAGGCTGGGTGAGACAACCCAGTAGGAGGAAAAGGGTTTCAAGAGCACATAAAAGAGTTAGACACACGCCTACGTCCACAAAAGCCCCAATCTAAACAACCAAGATGTATATTCAGAGGGCCATGCAGACATCTGTAATTGCCATTTTGGCCTCTATGAGCCCCATATGAACCTACTTACTTGATTCTATAGGTTGTGTTCTCCTGGTGTCCTCGAGGCTTCTGGTTCCTACAATCCTTCCTGCCACTCTTAAGGGTTCCCTGAGCTCTGACTAATGTTTGTGGGCCTCTTCATCTGGTCCTATCAGCTGGAGGAAAGCTCTGATAATAATTGGGCTAGACACTAATCTATGAGTATAGCAGAATACCGTTAGAAATCATTTCATTGAACTTTATTCCCCCAATGTTATTTGGTTCTACCCTAGGTATCTGGTCCATTCAGGCAATGTGGGGCCTGGGTTTCCTCTCCTGCCATGGACCTCAAAGTAGGCAAGTAATTGGTTGTCCAGTTCCACAAGCTCTGAGCTATCATTGCCTCAGCATATCTTTCAGGCAGGAGAGGTTCTAAGTGAAGGTTTTATGGCTGGGTTGTTGTCTTAGACCCACCACTGGAAGCCTTGCCTGGTTACAGAAAATGGACAGTTCAGGCTCCATTACTAGGAATCATCCCTAGGGTCATTCTCGTATGTTCTATAAAGTTTCCACTGTCCTAGGTTTCCACATTGCCCCCTCCCAAGTGCCCCCAATTCCAGTCATCTCTCCCTGTACTCTTTCCCTCCGTTTGTCCCTCCCTCCTCCACCTGTTCCCTCCTGTTTCCATCCCTACCCACTCTTAGTCACCTGCAAATTCTTCTCTGTTTCCCTTTTCTAGGGGGATCCATGCACATACACACACACCCACACACCCCACCCTCCTTGTTACTTATCCTGTGCTTATTAATTGGAGAATTGAAGACGTTAAGATTTAAAGTCATTATTATTTGTGGTCTTCATAATGATTTTTGGTGTTGTTCGTGTTCTCAATGGTATTTTTTGTATTTTAATAATTATGGTTTCACATTTCTTTCCAGAGACTCTCTGCTATATCCCTTCTTCTCTTCTGTTCAAAATCATGCTTCCTTCATTTTTCTTAGGTTTGGTTTGCTGGATACATTTTTTTAAAGGCTGTTTGTATCATGGAAATTTTTCATATCTCTTTCAATCACAGTAGATGGTTTTACTGAATATGTTAATCTAGATGAGCTATTAAAGTCCATTAGGACTTGGAATGCATTGTTCCAGGATTTTTCTGAAATTCAAAGTTTCTCTTGGGAAGTCAGATGTTCTTTTGGTGAGGTTTTCTTTATATGTGACTTAGATTTTTAAAAATCGAAACCTCTGCTTGCCTCCAGCAAACAGAGCTGACCCAGGAAAATGCTGCTGCTAAGAATCAATCTTTGACTCTGTTTCCTTTTTGTCTTTATAAACTGAAACCTTAAATCCACCATATACAGCTCCTTGTTTACATTGAGGATTAGGAACCGGCCTTGTTGAAGCTTAAATTGCATGCAGCAAACATGCCATTTTGTAATTTAATCTCATACACAACTCAGTCTCTTTACCATGGTCCACTTGAGAGACATGACTTTGAAAGCTGCTTTTGGCTCCATTTCTGTGCTCCAGACCATTTTTAAGCTTTCTATGGCTTTATGTGGGTGTATATCATCCATGTTGAGTGGTTGAGTGGCCATTTGTTATAAATTAATATAAATTAGTGTAAAATTAATGTGAGTGTCTCTGTGTGTTTCTGAGGGACTGTGAGTCTGAAAATCAGGACCTCAGTGCTATACCAGATAGTCTGGGCCAGAAACCTCATACAACAGTGGGTCCTGACAGAAGCCTACAAATTGAGTGTAGGACAGACTGTGGGCTGAATGGTCCCACTAGGCTTAGGCACTTATGTAGGACCTGGCATAGGTATGGTGGTTTGGGAAAAATGGATGGATGGGGAGGTCAAGAAAACTCACTGGGATAGATCCTAAAACAAAAGAAATATGTGTGGGTAGGGTGGGATGGCAGAAAGTTGGGCAATGGAACTTGTTAGTGGTTATAGGTATGGTGGGTCTTGAAAGAAAACTAGAGGTTGGCTGTTGTAGCATATTATTTTAAGATGGGTTACAATTGTTTATATTGTAAAACACTTGTTTAATGATGCAAAGATGTGTTAAATTCTTTTATGTTGCATTTGTTTAACTATGTGAAAGTGTATTACTTTGATTGTCTAAAATACCTGATGGTTTAATAAAGAGCTGAATGGCCAATAGGGAGGCAGGAGAGAGAATAGATGGGGATGGCAGGCAGAGAGAATAGATAGAAAGAGAAATCTGGGAGGAAAAGGAGGAAGTAGTGAGGTAAAAGAAGGAATGGGACATCAGGGACCAGCCACCCAGCTGCACAGTCAGCCATGGAATAAGAGTGGAAGTAAGACAAATTAAAAGCCCAGATCCAAAAAATTGATGGGTAATATAAGTTAAGAAAAGCTTGCAAGAAACAAGCTAAACTAAGGCTGGACATTTATAATGAAGAATAAGTCTCCCTGTGTAATTTATTTGGGAGCTGGGTGTTGGACCCCCCAAAAGAGCAAAAACAATCAAAAGTTGGCTACGGTGAAGACAGGGGTGGCCAGGTTAGGCTGTGGCACTGGATATGGGCTATAGACTAGATCTGGTGAGTTGGGGCACAGCATGTATGGGGAAATCAGGGAGACTCACCAAGCTAGACCCTAGAGGAGGTCCTGGGAAGTCTGAGTCTGAATATTTTTAGGGTTCAAGAGAATGCTAAAAGATACTATGAGCTAAATTTTAGTATATGAATTTAGTGGGGAGTATAAGAAAAGAGAAAGGATTTCTTGTGCTGTCTCCCTATAAGAGACACAGATTTACATAGCCATGCCTGGGGGGCATGCCCTCCATACTAGGCATGTTCTGCTGGCGCCATGTTGGGTTTACCACATGGCTGTTACTTGCCAGGAATTCCCTTGTACTTACATGGCAACTTTCCTGAATAAACTCTAGTGTGGCGTGTGTTCTCACTTGTGAAACCAACAGGGTAGAGATATTCTTCAGTGAAAAATATGCTCATTCTTATTATAAATGATTTCCTACCCCATTTGGGCCGGAGGTCTGACCAAGCCTCCAAAGAATGACTCAGTCTCTTGTATTAATTTCATACTGTTTGGCCTATATCTCAGGTATATTGCTCACTAGCTCTTTCATCTTAATTCAACTCATTTCCATGAATCTACCTGCTATGTGGCCCATGGACCGCGGCCTGTAGCTCACTTTACATGTTTCTTTTCTGAGGCTGGATGGAGACTGACTGACTCTGCCCTCCTTCTACCTGCCTCATCTCTTATTTCTCCGCCCACTTCTATGGTGCTCTACACAGACCAAAAACAGCTCTTTATTTATATAATCGCATACAAAAAACAGTCCTGCCACAAATTCTTAACATATTTTCTTTAAAACATTTTTTAGGCTTGATAGACCATACCATGAAAGTAGGGAGTAGACTTAACCAAGGGAAAAATATAAAAATATAGAATGATGAGTTTTTAACAATTTGTGTTCTAGATATTCCAAATATACATGTGCTGAGTCTGAAAGGAGGCCTTGCCATACTGCTATCCCTGAAGAGCTGGTGACCTGAATGATGTCATTTAAGAATGATTACTACATTGTGTCAATATCTTGAGGAGCCTTTAAGAGTGTGAGGTGGTATTTTATTTTCATCTCTAAAACTTACGTTTTTTATTATCTTAGACATGTACCTTCACAATGTTTTAGTTCAGAATAACAAGCAATCTTTTAGCTAGAGATTTCTCTCTAGCATCAAAACTAGTCCAAAAAACAAACAAATAAACAAAACAAAAATAAAAAAATAAAAAAAAAACCCAAAACACATACTTTTGCAGCTACTGGTATTATTATTATATTATTGCTGCATGTTTTTCTCTTTAAGTTAAGGTTATAAATATAAGATTATCTAGTTGATTCAAGTGGTTTTATTCATTTATTTTCTCATGCCAAGTATGTGTCTTCGTTCGACAAATGTCTACATTGTGCTTTCCACTGTATGGTACCATTAATTTCACATGCTATTTTCATTTTAAAATGAGCTAATTAAAATATTACATTTAATGAAAGAGCAGTCAGATTTCTGAACTTCATAAGCTTTATTTTGACTTGCTTAGGAGTCATGAGGTAGGTGGAAAACATTTGTTCCTTCATAAGGAACCACTGGAAAGCCATGAACTAAATGGTTCTCAGATAGAGGCCAATGTATGAACCGTTATCTAACTTAAAAGAATCAATATTTACACTGCAAAATGATTTGCTCCTGTATCTGTTAGCAATTCATTTGGCTCTAACAAAACCAGCCATGATAGGTTGAGAAGTGACAGGTTTGCTATTTTTGTTATAGCTTCAGCTTCCCAGCAGTGTCAGTGGCCATGTTTTATATTCCTGGCCTTTCCCTCTTTCTTAAAGGACCAATGTTTCTGAGCTGAGAAGATGATCCAGTGGATAAAGCACTTGCCAAGCAAGTGTGAAGATCAGAATTCTGATCCCTCAGACTCATATTTAAAAAACATGGCAGGGAGGCTGACGAAATGGCTTAGCAGTTATGAGCACTTGTTCCTACAGAGACCTGGGCTCAATTCCCAGTACCCATATATTGTGACTCACAGTCCTCTGTAACTCCAGTTTCAGAAGATCTAATGCCCTCTTCTGACTTCCTCAGGCACCAAGCAAGCACATGGTACACAAACATATATGCAGGAAAAAATTCACATATACAAAATGAGGAAATGTTACCTAAGTTGGACAGGTGCAGCACTTGAGGTAAAGAAAAGGATCTCAAGGGCCAGCCGACTACCTAGATAGGCTGGAATTGGCAAGCTCCGAGTCAGATGAGAACCCCTGCCTCAATAAATGACGTGGGAAGTGGTCAATGAAAGCTCCTAAGGCCAACCTTGGACTTCCTTACATGTGCACACCCATGAAAACCAACACACACACACACACTCTCTCTCTCTCTCTCTCTCTCTCTCTCTCTCTCCCCGTACTCACAAAATGATGAATGAAATGATAGTTCTGTCAATTTACTTTTCTCTCATATATTATTACACCCTGACCAAAGTTTCCCTTCCCTCCATTCCTCTCATTCCCCACCCCTACTTTTTAGGACTTCTTGAGAACTGACAAATTTTAAAACATTTGCCTGATCAACCATATATATTCTTAAGAGTGACACACTAGGAAGCAGTGCTGCTTCCATCTGAGTTGCTGTTTACCCTAAGAATGACTGTGACTGTGGCACACTGGTTAAACATGGCTACTGAGAAGCCAAGGGGTGATGTGCAAAGCAGACAGGCTTTGTAGATTAAGTACATGTGTAGACACATTCATGGCTGTAATGTGCAGGTTATGTGTAATGTGTAGTGTTACAGGACATTATGGTCATACAAAATGAAAATTTGTGAGGATCGAATGAGTGAAGTATCTGGTGTAGAGTGGCTTCATTACTAGGGTGGTTAGGTCATGACTTCTTCAGTGCTGTGGAGAGTGCTGCAAAATAAACTCAGAATCACTCACAGTGATGTCATCACATTCCTAAATATGGGTGGACTTATCCACAGGATGCAATATTATAATTATACATGGTCATAAAACATCTTAATTCTTTTTTAAATGTACTGGCATTAAACTTTTCATGCTCTGTTCTTCTACTTTTCTTCAAATTAAAAGTACCCAAGTGAATGAAAATCTATGTCCCCCTTCATGTTTCTGCTGTTTAGGTGGCTTACACAGCAGAAATACTTTACAGCAGTTCACCCTCAATCCAATGAGCAATGGAGTTTTGTGGCCTCAGAGAAAGTGCTCCTGTGAGGGGACAGTGGTCATGGGTACAGACCTGACCTGATTGTCGGCCAGCTTTTCAGGATCCTCAGCATTTTCAGGAAAAAAAATATAATCATAAAGAAATGGGCCTCAGAAGAAGCCTTCGTGGGCAGAGAAAAAAAGGGTTAAAAAGATTTGCAAAAGAATAAAACTTTCTCCAATATTATTGATGAGAGCGTGGAGACCACACAACTGCTTTCAGGGTGAGCAAGGCAGAGAGGGAATGCAGTTAGAGCAATCATTAGGATTTGGTGCTGGTCCATTTTCTCTTTGAACACACTGGCCAACTGCTGCTGCAATCAGCCTCTCAATTGTAGCTACATCAAAAGAGGAACACAAGGGATAGCTAAGGAAAATCTTCTGTAAATAGTCGCGTTGATGGAGAGGAATCCGAGAACCCTAGGTTTCCCCTATGAAATTAAATGGCTTACAAATTACAGGCTCTTGCAATGTATCAAGAATTTTGAAGGCAGACAAAGAGGCTCTTTCTTCATTGTTGCTGTTATTCAAATTTGAGTCTTCTAGAAGAGGCTTGTCTCAGGCACTCCACTTCTCTGATGAGAGTCTTTATGTAGAACTCTTGGTACACATAGACAGAGAAGAGGGAATCACAGCAGGGCAATTAGTATGACTGAATAAGATGAGATTAAGAGCACTGACTAGTAAGTTTGACTAGAGTGTAAGGAAGAAATTGGAAGCATTTTGTATCATATTAGGGAGGCAATAAACAGCAAGGGCCAATGGGAATTATTGGCTGTGTTACTCAGTGCATAATGAAACATGACCAGGCAAAATGAAACTAAGGAGAATTTAGTGAGTATTTGCAATGTCTCCAGCCAGGAAGTACAGGTTAGCCTTCTTAGAACAGGTCTCATTTAGCACAATGGCTTTCTTGATGGCTGAATGCCATCCATTATGCCATAGAATCTGTTTTTCAGAGAGGCCACTGACCACTGTTTCTGAAGAGTGAGGATTAATTTAGGCTGCCACTAGGATTAATAGCAGAAGAAGGAGTTATCTGTTGGTTTATAAAATCAGCAGCTTAAAATGGCATGACTTTAGTTTTCTTTTTTTTAAAATACACTATGTTGGTTTGGATACCAACAAAGCTATGGCTTGAAATAAGAATTTGAGGGCTGTAGAAGTTCCCTGGTAGAATTTTGTGTGTCACTTATCTATACAATCATATCATCTGCAAATAGAGATAGTTTCACTTCTTCTTTTCCAATTTGTATTCCTTAATCTCCTTTTGCTCTCTTATTGCTTTAGCTAAAACTTCGAGAACTATATTGAATAAATAAGGGGAGAGAGGATATCCTTGTCCAGTTCCTGATTTTACTGGAATTGCTTTGAGTTTTTCTCCATTAAGTTTGATGCTGGCTGTCGGCTTCTTGTAAATCGCCTATATTATATTTAGATATTTTCCCTGTATTCCTGATCTCTCCAGGACTTTTATCATAAAGGAGTGTTGGATTTTGTCAAAGGCTTTTTCAGCATCTAAGGATATGATCACGTGGGCTTTTTTTTCAATTTGTTTATATGATGGATGACATTTATGGTTTTTCATATGTTGAACCATCCCTGCATTTCAGGGACGAAGCCTACTTGATCATGGTGGATGATATTTTTTATATGTTGTTGTAAATACAGCTGAAAAACACCTTCAGCGATGTAGCAGAATACAAGATTAACTCAAAGAAATTAGTAGTCCTCCTATGTACTAAAGATAAAAGGGCTGAAAAAGAAATAAGGGAAACATCAGCCTTTATAATAGCTGTAAATAGCATTAAATACCTTGAAGTAACTATAACCAAAGAAGTAAGAAATCTATTTGATAAAAACTTTAAATCACTGAAGAAAGAAATTGAAGAGGATATCAGAAAATGGAAATATCTCCCATGTTCCTGGATAGTAGGATCAACATAGTAAAAATGGCAATACTACCAAAAGCAGTCTACAGATTCAGTGCACTTCCCATCAAAATCCCAACATAATTTTTTACTGACATTGAAATAATAATACTCAATTTCATTTGGAATAATAGGAAAGCCAGGATTGCCAGAACAATTTTGCTCAACAAATGAACCTCAGGAGGCATCACCATCTCCTACTTCAAGTTATACTATAGAGCTACAATAATAATAACAGCCTGGTACTGGCATAAAAACAGACTTGTGGATCAATGGAATTGAATTGAAGATCCTGACATTAACCCAAAAACTTATAAACTCCTGATCTTTGACAAAGAGGCCCAAAATATTCAATGGAAAAAAGATAGATAGTATCTTTAACAAATGGTGTTGGCATAGCTGGATGGAAGTGTGTAGAAAATGCAAATAGATCCAAGCCTGTCACCCTGCACAAAACTCAAATCCAAGTGAATCAAAGACCTCAACATAAACCCAGCCACACTGAACTAGATAGGAAAGAAAGTGAGAAATACCCTCCAGCAATGTGGCACAGGCGATCATTTCCTAAATATAACACCAGTAGCACAGACACTAAGAACAACAACCAATAGGTGGGATCTCCTGAAACTGAGAAGCTTCTGTAAAGCCAAGGATACAGTCAATAAGGCAAAACAACACCCTACAGAATCAGAAAAGATTTTCACCAACCCTACAAGTGACAGAGCACTGATCTCTAAACTATACAGAGAACTCAAGAAACTAGAGCCCAAAACCTTGAATAACCCAATCAAAAAGTGAGGTTCAAAACTAAAAAGGGAATTCTCAGCAGAAGAATTACAAATGGCTAAAAGGTACTTGAAAAAGTGCTTAACATCTTTAGCCATCAGAGAAATGCAAATCAAAACAGCTTTGAGATACCACCTGACGCCTGTCCGATTGGCTAAGATAAAAGACACAGATTGGCTAAGATAAAAGCCTATGCTAGAGAGGTTATGGAGCAAGGGTAACACTCCTCCATTGTTGGTGGGAGTGTAAGCTTATTCAGCCACTCTGGAATGCAGTATGGCATTTTCAGAAAATTGGGAATCAGTCTTACAAAGGATCCAGCAATACCACTGCTGGGCATATACCCTAAAGATGCACATTCATACTCCAAATTCTCAACTATGTTCATAGCTGCATTATTCATAATAACAAGAACCTGGAAACAACTAGATGCCCAACGACCGAAGAATGGAATAACAAGCTGTGGTACATCTACACAATGGAGTACTACTCAACAGTAAGAAAAAATGATATCCTAAAATTTGTAGTCAAATGGATCAATTTGGAGAATATCCTACTGAGCGAGGTATCTCAAACCCAGAAAGATAAGCAGGGAATGTACTCACTCATCAGTGGACTTTAAACTAAAAGCAAAATATATCTAAGCTGCAAACTACAACCACTGTACAGCTTGGGATCTGAAACACCTTGATTCCTATGGCATTGGCTGAGCACTGTCTTCAGAAACATTAACTTTGTAGCATCCTTAGTGCCCAGAACTGTGGTGAAAATTTCTAAGCAGAAAAAAAGGCTAGGGAGTGGTTGATGGTAGGTACATGGAACTGTCTAGCTTAGATGTGGTCACAATCAGGGAGGGGGGGGCATCTGCTACAAACTGAGGTTGCCTCCCTGTCTTATTTACATTTCTATTATTTTGACCATACACCATGATCTAGGCAACTTTAAAAGAAAAGCATTATTTTGGAGGCTTACTTATAGTTTCCAAGGATGAGTCCATGAACATGGTGAAGCAAGGCAGCAAACAGGCAGCCTTGGTGCTGAAGCAGTACCTGAGGGCTTACATCTTTGCAAGTTGGAGGCGGAGAAAATGTTAATTGGGAATGATGAAGGCTTTTGAGACCTAAATCCATGCTCCCCAACAAACACACAAGTGACATATCTCCTTTCACAAGGCCTTACATCCCAATTCTTCCCAAACATTTCTACGAACTACAGATCTTGCATTCAAACACAGGAATGCGGGCCATTCTCATTCAAAACACCACACTCCCCAGACCTACCGGGAGGAAAAGGCATGGAATATGGACATTTTAACCCTACAGTATTGTAGCCACTCTTGAAACCGTAGTTTCCCTACATTCACAACATTTGCTGTATTTTATTATTGGGACTCCATCAACTCCTTTTCCTCAATTTTCCCCAAGTCACATCTCTTGATATTAACTTTTCAAACTCATCTCAGCTGATGTATTTCCAAATAAGCCACTATTACTCCATGAATGTGTACAGGGCAGTGTTCTGCATTCAGTAGATTCCATAAATACAGCCTTGTTCATTTTTCATTTCAACCTACTTTAATCAAAAAAGTAATTCATATACATGCTAAAAATGCAAACAGTACAAAAATTTAGGGGGCCAGTGGGCTTTATGAGAAAACATGACCACTTGAGATTTATCCTCAGAATCCAGAAGTTGTCCTCTGATCTCCACATGCACATCATGTAGCCCTGGCCCCATACACATGTATCATGAATACAAATGATAAATTACTTTATATATTATTTTATCCTTAGTTTCTAGTCCCCACTCCTTAATATTGCTATCATAAGTAATTATTTATTATCTCACATTATGTGTGAATGCACAAGCATTTTTGCAGATGCACTGAGATGTGAATGAGGCCTGGGGTGATAGCCCAGTTGCTAAAGTACTTGATGTACAAAGATGAAAACCAGAGTGTGGATTCCCATTTCTACCTAAAATCTGAGTATGGCAGTAAGTGCTTGTAATGATACATGGGGGGTCGGGCAGAGATGGGAGGATCCATGAAGTCTGCTGGGCAGCTAGTCTAGCCCAATTGTTGACTACCAGATTGAGTGAGAGATCCTGTCTTAAAAGATAAGGTAAAAGTGATAAAGGAAGACATTAATCTTTGACCTCAGGCATGTGTATGAATGCACATACATATGTGTACACTTGTACATGTATGTATACCACACACATAAAAAATGAGATAACATATATATTATGTACATATGTATAAAATCTAACTTAATTTTCATTGAGCAAATGTGAAATATTTTTAATACTAACACAAATATATCTACCTCATCTACTTTATTTTCCCCAGCTTTACTGAGGCTTATTGACATATAAAATTATATATGCTTAAGGCATGCAACATGATATTTTTATATATGTCTGTACTATGAAGTGATATTACAACCAAGCTCATTAACGTATTCACCAATTCATACTATTAACATGTGTGTGGGTGTGATAAGAATAATCAATATCTGCTTTTTCAGAAAATTTCAAAAATACTTGGGGATAGAGAGATGGCTCAGCAGTTAAGAACATTGGCTTCTCTTCCAAAGGCCCTGAGTTTGATTTCTAGCACCCACATGGTGGCTCACAACTATCTATAGTGGGATCTGAGGCCCACTTCTGGTATAAAAGAATTCATGCAGATAGAAAACTCACATGCATAATATAAATAAATAAACCTTTTAAAAAGGCTATAAAATGAATACTTCATTACTATTATCTAGAGCTACCATTTTATACATTGAACCTGTAGATTTACTCAATTTACAGCTGAATGGTTATATACTTTCATCTAAATTCCCAGCCTGTCCCCTCACTCACAACCATGGCAACCAAACATGCTTACATTCAATGTCCTTAAATCATTCTCTCTCTCTCTCTCCCTTTCCCCCCTCTGTTTGTGTGTATGAGAGAGAGAGAAAGGAAGGGAGAGAGGGAGAGAGAGAGAGAGAGAGAGAGAGAGAGAGAGAGAGAGAGAGTTATTTAACATACACAGTTTTGTGTTGAAGTTATTTTACTTTAGAATGGCTCTCCAGGTTTATCCATGTTGGTTCAAGTGTTTTAATTTCCTTCTTAAAAAAGGATAGATAGCATTATATTATGCAGACATACCACATTTTCTTTTTCATTTTAACTTGCCAGTAAGACACTTAGGCTGTATAAAGTGGCTGTAGTAAACAGTGTTGTAATAAGCACTCAGATTCCTTTATAGCATTTCATTTCCTTTGAATACACAACCAGAAGTTGGATTGCTAGATCATATATAGTTCTGGTTTTCATTTTTTAAAATCCCTTTTCCTCTTGCTAGTTAACAGGTATTCTATCATGCAGATGTTTACCTATCAATCTGATTTCTCTGCTCTCCAAAGTATTTCTAGAGCTGTAATAATCACAACATCATAATTAACTTACCAATTTTGTCAGTCAACATAGTCTCAAAGGCATGGCATTGGGTTTTCTCTTATAATGACAAATCACCACAAACTTAACAGCTTAAATGAATACAAAGTATTTGTAAGTATAAGATTTAGAGTGTAGTATGGAATTATGCTGGTCTAGCAAAGTGGTGGTAGTAGATTCTTTTCTGAGGTCCATAGCTTCACTATCCTTGGCTAAGCTTCCAGTACTAGGCATTCTGGGTCCAATTAGATGTTTATTGGTTGTCACCAACATGTGTCACTTATACCTCTGTGTTCATTGCCATGATGATTGCTGTCAGAGTTCCCAGGTGCTGCAGCAGAGTAGGGCTATTTAATGGCTTCCCTCTTTGGGCAGTTTACATAGTATTTTCTGAAACTTTAGGTGCTAGACCACAGAAAAGAGGATTTCAGATCAAACACAGCTCTAATTTTTTGAGTCTGTGTCTTAAATGTATGCTGAATGTTCTGTCTTCAGCAATAGGAGCCTACCCTTAACATTTTGATAGGCAGCCAGGGGCTACATAGATAACCTATATTGTTTTGAGATTCACTTGAATTACTCTGAATTATTTGAAAGGAGGTTCCTCATGCTGGGGTTTTTGTTAGTCCATGGCTTATGTGTAGGAGCATTGTCAGCTCAATTGGCTTAACTTTCTCTAAGATAAAAGTGGGCTATCACCCTACATCAAAGAAGCCTCTCTATACAACAAATAGAGACCATCACAGAAGGTCACAGCTGGGCACAATATAAACAGAATTCATGTTGTGCAGCTCAATGGATACATCAGCATCACAGTTCCTCAGGGACTATCTTGGAAAAGGAAGTGGAAACATTTTAAGAGTTGGAATACTAGAAAGTTTGCTGTGAAACAATCTCTCTTAGAATGATGACATAAACAAAACTGGAACAATATCAACAAACATGTTAATGTGCAAGGGGAAAATTTTTATACAGTCCCAACCCTAGACAAAGAACTATAGGCAACTAATTACTTCCTGGAGAAGAATTAGCCTGTCCCAGGGATGAACTTCCTCGTTTATTGTCCAATGCAAAGTGATCATCACTAAAATCAAACACAATGAAAATAGGTTCATCATGTTGTACTTACATATATTTGGGTATATATACACACACATACATACCCATACATGTGTTTTTGTAACAGTAATATTCAAAGAAAATGTGTCTATCAACTTGAGAGTTTGGGGTCACAGGGAGGGGTTTGAGTGATGGTAATTATGATGGTCTGGAGGGTGGAAATGGCTGGAGGGAGATTAATGTCATTTTCTTTC
The DNA here is from genome assembly GCA_004025045.1 of Sigmodon hispidus. NCBI lineage: Eukaryota > Metazoa > Chordata > Mammalia > Rodentia > Cricetidae > Sigmodon > Sigmodon hispidus. The sequence continues at coordinate 23,947 of PVIH01014583.1, read as the reverse complement.
AATTAAAACATATTTTAGACAGCTGGGCCCCACTTCCAGGGCAAACTGCTTCAGCAGAGAAGGACTGAGGCCTTTGAAATTCAGAACCCCGTCCAGAGGTGAGCAGATTCTGGCTCCTGGACCACCTGTCTGGGACCAGGGTCAATCCCTAGAGTCTGATCTCAGCTCTCCCTAGCAGACAGGAGCTAGGCTTTGGCTGGGGGGGGGGGGCTCCTCCAGCCACAACTAAAAGAGAGGATCTTGCACAGCCAGGCCCTGCTTCCAGGGCAAACTGCATCATCAGAGAAGGACAGATGCTTTGAAATTCCGATCCCTGTCCAGAGCGAAGTCAGAGATCCAGCAGACCTCTTGCTCAGAGGAGACAGGAGACACACAAGCCATCTTGCCACAACTGACTAGGAGCTGCCTAATTATTAACCACTAAAGCCATGGGCAGATGCCAGTGGAAAAACACATATAACAATATAAAGAACAAAAAGGCAACTCTGGAAGAAACTGGTGGTTCTACAACTACAAGATCTGAACAGAGCAATGAAAAGGAAACAGAAAAAAACAACATCAAAAACACGTTTATGAAGATTATTGAAGCCTTAAAAGAATATATAAAAATTCCTTTAAAGAAATAGAAGAAAATACAAACAAAAAATTGGAAGAGATGAACAAATCCTTGAAAGAAAACCAAGAAAAGGTAAACCAAGAAATAAAAGAAACATTCTAGGAACTAAAGACTGAAATAGAAGCAATAAAAAAGGCACAAAATGAGGCAAAGGTGGAAATAGAAAACTTGAAGAAAAGAGCTGGAACTACAGATACAAGCATAACCAACAGAATCTAAGAGATGGAAGAGAGAATATCTGGAGTGGCAGACTCAATAGCAATAATACATACATGAGTCAAAGAATATACTAAAACCAAAAAAGCCATAACACAAAATGTTCAGGAAATCTGGAACACCATGAAAAGACATAACCCGAGAATAATAGGAATAGGAGAAGGAGAATACCAGCTCAAAGACACAGATAATGTATTCAATAAAATCATAGAAGAAAACTTTCCTAACATAAAGAAGGAAATGTCTATAAAGATACAAGAAGCTTACAGAACACCAAATAGATTTGACCCCCAAAAAAGTCCACTTGCCACATAATAATCAAGCCACAAAACATTAAGAACAAAGAAAAAATTTAAGAGCTGCAAAAGAAAAGGGCCAACTTACTTATAAAGCAGACCCATCAGAATAACTCATGACTATTCAATGCAAACAATGAAAGAAAGAAGGGCTTGTTCAGAAGTTAAACAGGCACTAAAAGAGCATGGCTGCCAACTAAGATTGCTATACCCAGAAGAATTGTCAGTCACCATAGATGGAGTAAACAAGATATTTTATAACAAAGTCAGACTGAAACAATACCTATCTACCAATACGGCCCTCCAGAAAACATTAAAGGGAAAACTCCAATCCTAGAATCCTAGATACAGCTATGAAACCACATTGAATCTATTGAATGTAGATTCAATAATCTTACAGAAGAAAAGCTGAGAGAAAGGAAATACATACAAGCTACCACCAAAAAAAGCAAGAAACATCAATCAGTGGTCACTAATATCCCTTAATATCAATGGGCTCAACTCACCTATAAAAAGACACACACGAAAAAGATGGATACAAAAACAGAAAATATCCTTCTGCTGCATACAAGAAACACACCTTAGCCATAAAGACAGACACAGGCTTAGTGCAAAGGGTTGGGAAAAGATTTTCCAATCAAATGGCCCTAAGAAGCAAGCTGAGGTTGACATCCTAATTTCTAACAAAGTAGACTTTAAGCTAGAAGAGATTAAAAGGGAACATGATGGACATTATTTATTTATTGTAGGAAAAATTGGTCAAGAGGAGATTTCAAACCTGAATATTTATGCCCCTAATATAGGGGCAACTATCGATATAAAAGATAAACTGCTAAATCTGAAATCCCACATCAATTCTAATACCCTAATAGTGGGAGACTTCAATACCTCACTTTCACCCTTGGATAGGTCAACCAGACAGAGACTCAACAGAGAAATAAGGAGTCTAACAGAGGTTATCAGGCAAATGGATTTAATAGGTATTTAAAGAAGCTTCCAACCAAATTCAAAGGAATACACATATTTCTCAGCACCTCATGGAACTTTCTCTAAAATTGACCACATATTTGGTCAAAAAGCAAATATCAACAGATACAAAAAAATGTAAATAATCCCTTGTATCATATCTGACCATAAGTGGTTAAAGTTAGAGTTAAACAACATCAAAAAGTCACAGAAAGTCTACCAACTCGTGGAAACTTAACATCACTCAGCTGAACCACCTCTGGGTCAAGGAGGAAATTAAGAAATCAAAGTCTTCCTAGAATTTAATGAAAATGAATCCACAATGTAACCAAACTTGTGGGAAACAATGAAAGCAGTGTTAATAGGAAAATACATAGCACTAGATGACTATATGAAAAGCCTAGATAAATCCCACACCAGAGAACTAATAGCACAGCTGAAAGCCTTAGAACAATTAGAAGCAAACTCACCTAGAAGGAGTAGATGGCAGGAAATAAACTTAGAGCTGAAATCAATACAATTGAAACAAAAAGAACAATACAACGAATCAATGAATCAAAGAGTTGGTTCTTTGAGAGTCAACAAAATAGATAAACCCTTAGCCAGAGAGAGTATTCAAATCAACAAAATCAGAAATGAGAAGGGGGACATAACAACAGATCGCCCAGGAAAACCACAGAACTATCAGGTCATACTTTAAAGATCTATATTCCACAAAAATGTAAAACCTAAAAGAAATAGCCAGCTTCTGGATCAGTACCATTTACCAAAATTAAATGAAGACCAGATTAATTACCTAAACAGACCTATAACCCTAAATGAAATTGAAGCTGTCATTAAAAGCCTCCCAAGTAATAAAAGCTCAGGTCCAGATGGTTTCAGTGCAGAATTCTACCAGACATTCAAAGAAAAATTACTACCATTACTCCTAAAACTGTTTCATACAGTAGAAAATGAAGGAATATTGTCAAATTCCTTTTAAGAGGCCACAATTACCCTAATAACCAAGCCACACAAAGACACATTAGAGAGAGAGAATTAAAGACCAATTTCCCTCATGAATATTGATGCTAAAATTGTCAACAAAATTCTGGCAAACCATATACAACAACATGTAAAAAATATCATCCACCACGATAAAGAAATCTTCATCCCAGAAATGCAGGGATGGTTCAACATATGAAAAACTGTAAATGTCATACATCATATAAACAAACTGAAGGAAAAAACCACATGATTATATCCTTAGACACTGAAAAAGCCTTTGACAAAATCCAACAGTCCATTATGATAAAAGTCCTGGAGAGATCAGGAATACAGGGAAAATATCTAAATATAATAAAGGCGATATACAAGAAGCCAACGGCCAACATCAAACTTAATGGAGCAAAACGCAAAGCAATCCCACTAAAATCAGGGACTAGAAAAGGATGTCCTCTCTCCCCTTATCTATTCAATATGGTGTTCAAAGTTTTAGCTAAAGCAATAAGAGAACAAAAGGAGATTAAAAGGATACAAATTGGAAAAGAAGAAGTGAAACTATCTCTACTTGCAGATGATATGATTGTATACATAAGTGATCCAGAAAATTCTACGAGGGAACTTCTACAGCTGATAAACACCTTCAGCAATATAGCTGGATATAAGATTAACTCAACGAAATCAGTAGCCCTTCTATACACTAAAGATAAAAGGGCTGAAAAAGAAATAAGGGAAACATCACCCTGCTGCAAATAGCACTAAATACCTTGGAGTAACTATAAGCAAAGAAGGAACAGTTCTAAATTTGACAAAAATTTTAAATCACTGAAGAAAAAAATTGAAGAGGATATCAGAAAATGGAAATATCTCCCATGTTCCTGGATAGGTAAGATCAACATAGTAAAAATGGCAATTCTACCAAAAGCAATATACAGATTCAATACACTGCCCATCAAAATCCCAACACAATATTTTTTGGACCTTAAAAGAACAATACTAAACTTCATTTGGAATACCAGGAAAGCCAGGATTGCCAAACCAATTTTGCTCAGTAAAAGAACCTCAGGAGGCATCACCCTCCCCTACTTCAAGTTATACTATAGAGGTACAGTAATAAAAACAGTCTGGCACTGGCATAAAAACAGACTTGTGGATCAATGGAATCGAATTGTGGATCTGGGCATTAACCCAAAAACCTGATTACCTGATATTCGACAAAGAGGCCCAAAATATTCGATGGAATAAAGATAGTATCTTTAACAAATGGTGTTGGCATGGCTAGATGGTAGTGTGTAGAAAAATGCAAATGGATCCAAGCCTATCACCCTGTACAAAACTCAAATCCAAATGTATCAAAGACCTCAACATAAACCCAACCACTCTGAACTTGATAGAAAAGAAAGTGGAAAATACCCTCCAATGCATTGGCACAGGTGACCATTTCCTTAATATAACGCCAGTGGCACAGTCACTAAGAACAACAATCAACAAGTGGTATCTCCTGAAACTGAGAAGCTTCCTTAAATCCAAGGATACAGTCAATAGGACAAAACCACAGCCTACAGAATGGGTTAAGATTTTCACCAACCCTACAAGTGATAGAGAACTGATCTCTAAAATACATAGGGAACTCAAGAAACTCGAGCCCAAAACCTTGAATAACCCAATCAAAAAACTGAGTTCAGAACTAAAAAGGGAATTCTGAGCAGAAGAATTATGAATTGCTGAAAGGCACTTGAAAAAGTGCTTATCATCTTTAGCCATCATAGAAATGCAAATCAAAACAACTTTGAGATACCACCTTACATCTGTCAGATTGTCTAAGATAAAAGATACAGATGACAGCCTATGCTGGAGAGGTTATGGAGCAAGGGTAACACTCCTCTATTGTTGGTGGGAGTGTAAGCTTGTTCAGGGACTCTGGAATGCCTTATGGCGGTTTCACAGAAAACTGGGAATCAATCTCCCCAAGGATCCAGCAATACCACTTCTGGGGGGTATACCCTAAAGATATACATTCTCAGTCCAAAGGCATTAGCTCAACTATGTTCATAGCAGCATTATTCATAATAACAAGAACCTGGAAACAACCTAGATGCCCCTCAACTGAAGAATGGACTAACAAACTGTGGTACATTTACACAATGGAGTAGTACTCAGCAGTAAGAAAAAAATGATATCCTAAAATTTGCAGGCAAATGGATCGATTTGGAGAATATTCTCTGAGCAAGGTATCACAAACCCAGAAAGATAAGCAGGGATGTACTCACTCATTAGTGGACTCTAAACAAAAAGCATAAAGCAAAACATGTCCAAGCTGCAAACCACAAGCACTAAACAGTTTGGGATCTGAAACACCTTTGACTGGCACCTTGGTTCCCACTCCCTCTAGAGGAACACCTGTCCCAGTTTTGATGTTGGGGTGAGGAAACTGCATCTGCCAGGTGTGGATGCTGAACTAAGCCGTGTTGGGACCTTGGTACCTCCTGCCCTTGCTGGGGAGAAAATGAAGAAATGTGAAGAAGAGAGAGGTACTGGAAGGAGTAGGAGGTGGAAGGGAGCTTGAACAATGTACATGGATAAAAAATATGACTTTATTCAGAAAAATTATTTATAATTTTCTATTAAAGATTAAACAAAATTCTCCATATAAAAACATATTTTGTAAAAAAAAAAAAAAAAGAAGAATTTTGTATGCAGAGTTCTGGTGTGAATTCACTGGAAACTCTGTTGAGGATCCCTTTATTCTGATAATAATAATATTGGCTTGATCTGTATTCTCACCTGTGACTTTTGGGGTCATTATGAGCTCATTAACCTTTGTGCGTGATTCCTCATAGTGGAGTGACAGCAGTGCCTGTTTTATTCCTAGTTAGCTGGATACTAAGGCTAGATGCTGGCAACTCTCGCTATGGACAGTGACTGTCATGGATATCAGCTCCTTTAAGGACCAGGTGCTTGTGCAGACAGACTCAAAGATTAGGTAAAGGCACAATATCCCTTTAGAATAACCCAAACTTAGTTGATTAGGTATCTTTATTATGCTAACAAAGTTTCATTATCCTAGCTTGGAAGAGCTCTTCCATAGTATGGCTAAAGAATATGCCCCTACCCAAGAGGAGCACATCATAATATCTATTTAAAAAACTTACCATATTATGACAAATGTCTTCACACCAATGTTTTTAGACAGAAAAAGTTGGTGAAAAAGTGATAACTCAAGCTACAGGTTTGTCATGTATTCTTAAAAGGGGTTTGCCCATTATCATTGTATGGGAAACTGTACATATGGCACATCTGATCTTTAAACTTGAATGATAGCCATGTCTGGGATAAAGCAGAGATCCTCAGTGTTAGTCCTAAGAGCCTGGCCCTCTGAACTCTGACGTCAAGCCACGCCCTCCCCTAGGCTCTGATGTCAGGCCCTTTTAAAAGCAAGGTTCCATGGGCATCTGCCTCTATTCTCTCATTCCTCTCTCTTCTGCCCCTCTATTTCTCTCTCTTCTTGCTTTCTCTGCCATTATAGCCACAGCCCCTCTGTTAATCATAATCACGTACGACAAAGCTCTTTTCTACATAGAAACAGCCAGTAAGAGTCTCCTGCTATCTGCGGCTAGCTTCTGCTGCATTTCCCGTGTCCTATAGAAACCTGCATTCAGATAACAGAGTATATGCGAACCAAGCCAAAATAAGCTCAGACTCCTAACTAAGTGTTTTGATCTGACAGTGCAATGCTTTTCTTTATAGTACTGACCTGTATTATAAACTAAATTCAACCACAAAAGAACTCAGAAATGTAGTATTACCATGTAACAAAAGCATGGAAATGTCCAATGAACCACTTGGATCTACTTAGGTTGTTATAGGTTTGCTTCTTTAAGAAGATTTTCTTAAGTATATATGTGTATACTTGACAGAAAGTGTGCTTGATTTTAGGATTATCTCATAATTGACTGGCAGTAGATTTTATGGACTATTTGTAAGGAAGTTAAATATTTCAGTTCTGTGTACAAAGAGGGATCTATTTTTATATGTCAAAGTTTCATGTTGAGAAAGTTGTCAGTTAACAACTGACAAATATTGGTTTCTTAGCTACATGGCATACTGTGAAAGTTTCTGTTGTACAAAATTTGACCTTGACAGCATCCAAATCCCCAGGGAAGAATAGGGGATCCAGAGAACATAAATAGGTAGCAAGTCAGAGACATGACAAGTTGAAGGTGTGACATGTGGGCAGGCAAAATCTGTCTGTAGTGAAAGAGATGGGATGAGACAGTCTCTTTTGAGTTTCTTAAAATCTGTTTGTTTCTCTCTTTCTCCTGTTCCATCTCTCTCCTTCCCTCCCTCCTTCCCTTTCTGTTTCTCCCTCTCTCCCTCCTTTTCTCCTTCTATCTCTTTTCTCTCTGTCTCTGTCTCTCTCTTTGTCTGTCTCTGTCTCTGTCTGTCTCTCTCTCTCTCTCTCTCTCTCTCTCTCTCTCTCTCTCTCTCTCTCTCTCTCTGTGCCTGTGTCTTACTGTTTATAGTCTGAGCTCATAGTTCAGGTAGGACTCGCTAACTTGTGACATTCCGCTCATTCCAGTCTTTGTAGTGCTGCAATTTTATTTTCATAAGATTTTCTATAGTAAAGTTTCTTAGAATGATCCTTAGAAACCAACATTCAGCTCACCATAAAATACTTATCAAGTAGTTTAATGTCTATGGTAGCATATAAAGGAAACTGATTATTTTAATTATTCTATAAGATAACTTATTTATTTTGGTCAAGTACTTACCTTCCAAGTACATGTCAATGTAAATTTTGTAAAGAATCTCTGAGAACTTAACATCTACTCTAAACAAGTGTTGATATATTGCTATTCTTGTTTCAGTTATCTCCCATCTACATCTTCTGCTATACAGTGTTTCTCAACCTTCCTAGTGCTCCAACCCTAGGGTACATACAGTTCTCATGTTGTAGTGACCTCCAACCATAAAATTATTTCATTACTATTTCATAATTGTAATTTTGTTACTGTTATAAATCATGATGTAAATATCTGATATGTGATCCCCAAAGGGGTCATGATGCAGAAGTTGAGAGCTACTTGTGCTATAACATTTTAATGTAAATTCTACATATGGACTTCTTTAAAAAGTATATTCTACATCCATTTTCCATTTGAAACAATAGGACTTCATTTACTCATTATTTATTACTCATTTAAACTTTGGGTAGCTGTATTGATGAATAACTTTTTCTTTATGTTAAAAGTTGGCTTTTTTATTTTGGATCTTTTTTTGCTTATCTTAAAGTCACTGAATAATAAACTTATATCTTATGAAGCTCTTACAATCAATAAATAATAACTTAATTAGTAGGGATTATGATAGCTGTCCTTTTTTTGCCTATTTCTGAACTTTCAACATCATATATATTTAATTTAACTAAAAATCCCATGATAGGATTTATTTGCTATTTTAGCCATGGTTCACTAAGTATACCCAAAGAAGCCAAGCTGTTCGTTAAAATGAGATGTCAGAACACATCTCAATTCTCTAGAGATGGTCTGACCTTGAAAAGCAGAGTTGCTTTTACCTAACTTTCCTGTTTTGCGCCTCCCTCCCATCTAAGACGCAGCCCTATTCTGAGCTCACTGTATTTTCCTTGGCCTGGATATACAAGCTTGGCAAATTTCTTGAAGGGAAACACAGCATGTTTTCTCATGTTGTGCTTTTACTTGACAGGTACAGCTTAATATATCTTTACATATTTTTATGGGAGGCTTTCTTTTGTGCCTAGCGATTGGCTTTGTTGAATCTAAGATAAGGCTTAGCATGTTTTCTTTTTATGAGTGTTATTTTATTAGCTTCTTTTGTCTTGCTTTGTCATCTAACAGTCTGGCTAGTTCCTTTGGTTTTATGCCCTATTCACTCTTAATAGTACTGATTTCTAGATCTCATAGCTAGAGAAAAGGAAGAATATCTTAAAATAGGTTTAGGACAGAACGCTAAAGTGAGAAGCGTAGGACATAAATAAGGTTTACAGAAAATGCTCAATAAAAAGAATCTGGCGTCTCAGAAAATCCCTACAGTCATAGGCCATCACTATTTTCTTTTGAAGTGGTGTATATGTATGCCAGAAATCCAAATCAATGTCATTAAATCAAATATATGCACAGTTGTCCAGTATAGAGAATGACTATAGAGTAACCACTGTAACATTGTAATTGTTTACCTTAAAAGAGAGACAAAACTGTATTCTTGAATTCACTTTTTGGAAAAATGGAGGCATGAGAGTAGGTGGGTCATAGAGTAGGACAGAGTTACTGTTTTTATTTTCATAGGTAAGAAAAGTTTATATTGGAGGGATGTTTGGCTGCTAGCTGTGAAAGATACAATCTCCTCACTGAAAGCTGTTGGCAAAAACTGGTGGCCCTATATTGGTCAGACTATTGTGTTTCTGGATATTTCTCCCGTAGATGAGATGTAGAATATAAAACTGGATCTAACTGCACATACTGTTCTAATGACAAAAGTAATATTAGTCAGAGTATAACAGCTGAAATCCAGGCAATATAAAAACCAATATGACAGCCTCTGTGTTTCTATGAATTTTGGTGGCAGTTTAACTTTGGGGAAAGATCCAACTGCACTGAATCTTTGTGCTTAGATTGCTGCAGATCTGGGAAAGAATCTTAAGGTGTATAATTCCCAAGAAGTCAAAGAGACAGAGTGTAACACCCCTGGCCTCTTCCAGGTCAAATCTGTGTGACATGATCAGGATGAGAAAACAATTTAGGTTTATTTTATTTTATGTTGGACATACAATGACAAATGTGGGAACACAGTAAATTACTACAAAGCTGAAAAACATTTCAACTTTAAATTAATTATTGTAATTTCTGAAAATTATTAAAATTTTAAGATAAATGACATTAATTTTTAATTATTTTCATTAAACTTGATTTGAAATTAGTTAATGGTAGTTTCCATCATGCTAGGTAATATAGCTAGTGAATATATAATGAGATGAATACAATTCTTAGACCTTGATAAAAGTGTATCCATTGTTAATTAACTTTTATAGCTTCTTAAATTTAAGGAACTCTCTAGTCATTGATATATTACAAATTAAATTGTGAGTACTTGTGATGTTTAGGACAACATTCTTGTGCAAAGTGAGAGGACCAGGAAATGCAGTAGCTTACTGAATTAATGATGCGTATTCTATTTACAGGGCAGATTGAGGACAGCTCCTATTTTCTGAAACATTTCTCATTGTCTGTGATTTCAAAAGTTACCATAAGAACTTCAGCAGGATTGCTATACAAGATTTCTCTCTGGAGTTGAGGGACTACAACTTCATCATTACCTCTCATGTATATAGGTAGAAAGAGTGTTCGTCTTGGAGCCAGTCCACTTCTATATAAACAGTGCTGTTGCCTTGTGACAAGAAGCATGATACTGAATTCTATCAGTTCATTATATACACAATGAAAAACTGGAGAAAAAAATTTTGAGGCTCTTTTCTCTTTTAGTTTTCCCTAAACTGTATTGAGTCTAGCTTTACATTTCTTCCTCTCTTTGTTTGGTCCCATCTGGTCTAATTTGACAGTCATTTTTCAAGATGATTTCTTTCTTTGTTTGGTCCTATCTGGTCTAATTTGACAGCCATTTTTCAAGATGGTATAAAAAGAAGAAAAAGAGGGGCTGGAGAGATAGTTCAGCAGATAGAGCACTGGCTGCTCTTGCAGAGAATCAGGGTTTGATTCCTAGCACCTACAAGGAATCTCAAAACTATCTGTAACTCAGTTATAGGGTCTCTGATGCCCTCTTCTGGCCTTTGTGAGAACCAGGCATCTGTGAGGTATACAGATGTCCATGCAGCTAAACCATCTTTATACATAATTTGAAAAAAAAAAAAAAAAAGAAGAAGAAGAAGAAACAAGAATTGGGCCTTTCCATTTCCATTATGTGTTATGGTGTAGGCCTGGTGTGTAGGTAAAACAGTACCTTTTCTTTTATCACTGCTCTAAGTTTGTCTTTAGAAACACAACAGAACAGGTTTTTAGGGTGAGTTTGGATACTTTTCTGCTAGGCTTTGCTTGTGAATTTATGGAATCAGGAGGAAGTAGGGCTTAAGCCTCTTCTCTACAATGGTCATTGCAGGAAGTTAACAAGTCTAGTAAATTCTGTAAAATTTAGTTTGCTTATTAGTTAATTAGTGAAAATATTTACATATCTCTAGAAGTAATGTTAAAAATAGCATGAAAGTTCCTTAATGTAATAAATACTTGTCTTAGAAAGTTAGTAAAGTAGTATTAGTTCCCTTTTTTGATAGAGTTTTAGTAACGTTGGCTAGCCTCGAGCTAGTGGTGATTCTCATGACCCAGTCTCCTGAGCACTGGGCTTTCAGGCATGCGTCTTTGCATTGGGCTTGTCTTTCCTGTTTTCAGTCTGTCATTGTGTTCTGGACTGCATTCTTTTAAAAAGTGAAGTTGATACTAGTATTTTAGCACTTTCTTCTGTTGAAAAGCATACAAATGATATCTTAGATGTGTATGTAAGTCACAATTCACTAACTTCTGCCTGTTAGGTGAGGTGCTCTGAGGTGAGAATTCACATCTCTGCAGTACATATGAGTCTTAGAAGAGCTGGCCCAAAGCATTAACAGAGGATTGCGTTTCCAGGTCTGCTTCCCTGACTCTGTGGTGCCCAACATAGGGACTGCAGTCACTGGTGACATACAGCAGCAGGCAGGTTTATGTGAGGGCTGACAGCTAGGCACATCAGCACTGGAAAGATAAAAGTATGTATAGTGAAAACTTAGATTGAATTGAAAGAACACCGGCATTTTATTATAGGTTATACATTGTATAGCATGTGTAATGATATAGTGCAACTTCTTATCCCTGAACATTGACTGGAAAGTAGAAATTTTCACTCAAAATTTATTTTGAATTTGGAATAGAATGCGCATGCCATTTGTGAATATGCAGTGTTCATGTGCAACTCCAGAGGAGACTCTGAAATGGTATTTTAGAGTTCCTGGGCAGCGACACCAAGGCCCCAGAATGTGTCTGAATGAAAAAGTTGCATTCTGATTGCCTTCTCGAAGTTCCTTTTTTATTTGTCTCTTTGAGGTATAAGGAAAACAGTCACTCTTGATCTTTAGAGCACTTGGCTGAAGAAAGTTTCTGACAAAAGAGAAAACAAAAAAGAATATGATAGATTATTCATGATCTAGTTTTCTCCTTTAATAAAAAAAACGTAGTTATGTCCCTGTTTTTTTAAAGTGGGTTTTTCTGAGATGAGAGCAGTATCGGGTAAAGGGTGGTTTTCTTTAGTTTGTTAACCAGGTTAATAAAACTTAATAAAGGTTGCTGACATAGAACCTCAAAAGTCTTCGTTCAGAGACCTCCTTGTTATGGGTAGCTAAGGCTAGCAGTCCCGACATAGTTCGGAAGCCCTTGGAAACGCTGGTCCGGGTCACTCCCTGGCAGCCATTCTCAGAGCACAGTTGAAGGGACAACGATTCAGTTGAATCCCTTCTGAAAAACTTGCTGTATGACTGCTTTGATTGACCAACTGGCTTTCTTTTCCTTTAAAATAAGCCAGCTTGGCAGTATTCAAAGGACACATAAATTAGTTATTATTGGCTGACTCAGCAATAAAGCCAGGAAGTAGAATCCACTCAATGGAAACATTCTAATAGCAGGGCTGAGAGCTGATGAGCGGAACACAAGCCTTAGCTCTCTGAGGAAGTTTCCCGTGCCTGCAGCTGATAAGTCGCTTTCGAAGCTGGATGAAATACTGGCCCCAGTGGACTGAGGCCTCTGCTTATGCTTTCAGGCAGCTGCAGTGTGCTGTGCAGACAACTTCAAGCCTGACTAGTGAGAACAACCAAGTGTAGGATTTTCCAACTACTGAGGCCTCAGCCATTGGGGAATAATCTTATGATAACTCATCCTACAGACACTTCCATTATGTATTTGTTTCAGATTTAAAAACAAAAAGCAAGTGAGGTAAAATTATCTGAATGAGATTTGTCTGGTTCATGTTCTTTATTTCCTCATCAACTGGCAGCTATGGTGGCCTCAGGTCCTGAACATGTCAAGTTTATCCAGAGTGCTGTCTGATGGGGAACTGTGTTTTTAGTTTGTTTTTTTGTTGTTGTTGTTTTGTTTTGTACTTTGATGATTAAATAATATAGATTGGCCAGGGGTGGGGGGGTAGGGGAGATATGCTCTAATTTTCTGCTGTTATTTGCTTTTAGAAGTGGGAATGTACAGCTGTTTTCTCCCTAGTCACTGGAAGTAAGAAAGAAGAGGTGGAGGGAGGCTTCAAGTATGTTCAACAGAAGGTTCTGGACAACTTCTTCACTCTAAGGGTGGGTGTGTACTCTACCACCCCATTGCCTAGCCATAAAGCCAGGCAGTCATCAAGGCTTCAGACAAAAAAGCCCATTAGGCATGTCTGTGATTAAAGTTGATTAGCTAGAAGTCGTTGGGAATTTTGAATCCAAGATCAGTAGAGATTCAGATTCAATTTGCATAAACTATGAGCCACTTCATTAAGGCTAATCATTTCCCTCTGTCCTTTGGTAATAAATCATCCTTCTATAGGGCTCATTTAGACTGAGTAGGAGGATTTTGCTTTTACATTTCCTCAGTTCCTTTAAGATCCTATCCATTGGGCCTGTTGGCCTCATTTTACTTATGGGGCACTCCATCTCATGGTTGTATTTTTAAAAAGGTTTGCTAGAAAGTGAAATTATGATTCAGTAAAGTTCATGTGCCAATGATCAACACTTGTAAAATAATGAAGCCTGTGTCTCTTAAAACTCCACTGGAGCAAACTGTACCTGTTCAGGCTGCCAAGACCTCAGGGCCCAACGATTCTCAGTCAGCTGATGAGTAATTGTATAGATCGATCTTGAGAATGAATCTACTTAAATCCAGGAAACCTGCTTTGGCATAGGATCCAGGAGCTCTCCTATGGAACATTTTCTCTTTGCAATTAAGTTCATGTTAATTATATATTTGATGGATGCTAGAATCACCCAGGAGAGAGGTCTCTGCACTGCCTGCTGGGGATTATTTTGATTATGTTATTAAAGTGGAAAGACTTGACCACTAAGGTGGAAAGAGTCCCTGGGATCCTGGACTATAAGAAGGAAAAAGTGTCCAGGCATAAACATTCATAGCTGCACTGATTTCCCCACCATGATAGACTTTGCTCTGAACTAGGGGCAAAAGCAGTCTTTCCTTCCTCAAACTGCCTTTGGCAGCTATCCCATAACAACAGGAAAAGTGACTAAGACAGCAGTTATTTGCATGAATGTTGAAATGATTATTTTCTATTCTGTGTAAACTGTTCCCTGTGCTCAGAACACACTGCCCATTGTTCCCGTGGTTTTCTGTCCTTGTGACAGGTAAGACATTGGTCACTCTGCACTTTAATTTACAGTTTACTTATTTATCTCTTTCACTCCCTTGAAACTGGGATTCCATGCTTAGCTCCTAGCATTTAGAAGAACTGAATAAGCTATGGGTTATGGTAGTGAAAGAGCAATAGGATATTTATAGCCTGTTGAAAAGAGAGTGTTGGTAATTGATTCTTACTAAAAATAGAAGATTTCTCATGAAGAAAATAGTTTTATAGACAATGAATGTTTACTTTTATGTTTATAAAGAATGTCAAAAAGGTTAGTGATATGGCTGGTACGATGGCCCACTTGTTAAGGATACTTGCCACCAAGCCTTAGAACTGGGTTCAATCTCTGGAATTCAGATAGTGGAAAAAGAGAAACACCTCTCACCTCTACATAAGACACAAGCACAAAAGAAATGAGCAAAATAAAAATTAAGTAGACTGATGAGGAATGAAACTGTGCTACAAATGAGGGCTTTTATTTTTAGCTTTATAAATTTTTATACTTTGAATTTTTTGTGTTCATGTTGCTGTTGTAAATTAAAACAATAAGTAATTTAGAAAATTATGAGATGGTCCATTCCAATTGCAAATTTTATAGAGTTTATAAATACTATTAATTTTTTAGGGAATACTATAACAAATTGCTATACATCTAGGTCATTTAAAACAAGATATTTTATTCTTCATAGTTCTGGAGGCAAGATGTTGAGTAAAAGATTTTGGTAGGCATGTTCTTGCCCAAAGTTCTAGGAAAAATTCCTTGTGATTCCTGACCTATGGAAGTGGCTGAAAGTTCTTAGCTTGTGGGCACATCATTCATCTCTACCCCATCATCCATTGGTCTTCTCTTGGTCTACATGGCTTTTTCATAGGTCCTTAGTCATTAGATTTAAGGCACATTTCAATACCTGGATGATGTTGCCATAACCATTATTCATTTTGTAAAAGCCTCAGACTGAAGTTCTGGATGAACATGCACTGTATGGAGAGAGTCTTTACTCCAGATAGCACAATCTGGATAAAAATATCTCTCATACTAATTAGTCACATTATTTTTATCTTCTCACTTTGATCCATTCCCCTAAACTCTAAAGTGCCATATAGGGAGAAAAAAGTAGAAGAGGAATTGTGAACCTAATTCACTAGGCTTTTTTGCCTCTGCTATATGGTATATGTATCAGAGTCAGAAATACGAGCTGAATTTGAAGATTCACTGGCTGAAAGGAAATAGTTTTATGTGAAAAACCTGGTGCTCCTGAGAACAAGTAACTAAAGGAGCCCTTAAAATAACCTTAAGACTGACATTCCATGGGAAGTCATGTGTTCATACCAATTCTTTCCAGCAAGTACGCACTGTGCTGAGAACTGGAGTTGGCTGCAGGATGAACATATTACCTAGAGCACCGATTCTCAACTTTCCCCATGATGCTACCCTTTAATACAGTTCCTCATCTTGTGGTGACTCCCAACCATAAAATTATTTTATTGCTACTTCATAACTGTAATTTTGTACTGTTGTAATGAACATTTTGTACAATTTGTACAAATCGTAATGTAAATATCCAATAGGTAATTCCCCCCCCCAAGAAAAAGGGGGTCATGACTTACAGATTGAGAGCCACTGCCTTAGGGGCTTTGCATTGGCTTTACTAGAGAGATTATGAACTGCAGTTAAAATTACCTGTGACCTTCTTTTTGGTCTTTGCTTGGAAATTAAGTATGGTCTATGCTAGTTCTGAACTTGTGAACCTCCCACCCCATCATGGTGGGCAGGTATGTTTTAGGAATATGTATACAAAGATCAATTAACAAGGTAGAATTTGTTAAGGTGGATGTCCTGTACACACTTGGCTAGGCTGCATCAACCCAGATAGTTAAACAAATACTCTTCTAGATGCTTCTGTGGTGGTGCTTTTAAGGACAGAATTAGCATTTAATCTATGTGGTTTTGAGTAAAGCAAAGTACTGTTTTTTAATCAATGAGTCATTTTACTAAAATTTCCCCTCTCCCCTTTGTCTCCACCTTTTCCCCTCCTCAGTGTCCATATGATGAAGTTATAGGCATGCAGGACTAACCATTGCATTCTTTTCATACCATGTTTTCCATGGAGGAAAACTAAAATCAGTTTTCTCTTACCCCATTAGCTGTTTTTATGTACGTATGCTGGCCTCTTGTCTCTTTCGCTTGCTTGTTCGTGGAAATGAACTGTACTCTAATGGCCTAGGCTTTCCATCTGTCATACTCTGCAGCAGTTATCTGATTAGGATGATGGCTTCACATATCATACACAGGCAAGTCTCACAAAAATCACATCTTACAAAGGTGAGAGCCTCTGCCCTGAAGTTAGACATTCAATTGCCTATGTCACACTTTCATTAACTATTTCTTGTGTTTCAAATATCTTTAATATTTTCATAGCTAGTATCTTGTTGGGTATCTATAGTTTGTCATTAGAAAATACCTTCCTTAAGTCATCATTGTTATCTATCTGTCTGTCTATCTATCTATCTATCTATGTATTTTCTATCACTTAACTCCCCTCACTAACTATCTATAATCAATCATATCACCTGATTTTAAGCTCCATGTGGAATATTTATATGTATATTGTATCATATTTATTCACTTATTTTCTTTTTACTGCCACTTCTTAAATGTAACCTTATTTAGGTTATTAGAATGCCCAACAGAGTAAGAGCAATGATGAAGTCTCTCCAAGACTCCATGTGACAACAGGCGGGGTGATTCGAACTTCAGAGTTTATCTTCTTGTATTTCTGGAATGTGCTATGTCCAAGACAAAGGCATCAAACCTTTCAGTTCCTAGAAACACCTTTCTCTTTTGCCTGTAGGAGTGCTGACTTTTTGCAGTGTTCTCAAGTGCCCCTCTCTCAATCTGTGTATTCATGGTGGGCAATGGAGAGGGAGGGGATAAAAAATCTAGCTCTGCTCTTTTTATGAGTCCAACAACCTTACCATACTTACTTCAAGCATTTCTCTTGTTTTGCCTTTTTTTTCTTCTGATATTTAATTATGAGCATGACATGCCTTTAAAAATTATTCCTTAGTTCTTGGATGATGTATTTTATTTCCTTTGTGCATTCCTCTTTGCATTTCAGTTCTGGAAGTTTCTATTGATCCACCTTTAACCTGATTCTTTCCTGCTGTGTGCAGTTACTCCTGCATCAAAGGTGTTGTTCAACTTTGATCACAGTATCTTTATTTCTGATGTTTCGTTTTATCTTCTCTATAAATTCCACTTTTCTGGTGGCAGAACCCCTCAGTTTTTGCCACTGTTTATTCTATTACAGCTCTAAACAGATCAGCCAGTCATTTAAAATCCTAAGTCAGAGAAAATCAACATCTGTGTCCTGTTCAGGTCTGATTCTGATGCTTGTTTTGTGTCTTTAGAGTACAGGTTTTCTTGCCTGGTAGAATGCCTCACAATTTTCCTGTTGTTGAAAGCTGGACATGGTATTCTAGGTGACAGGAACTAAGATAAATGGGCCTTCCATGTGAGAGTTTATGTTAGTTTGGTCCATAATTAGATGTGTTTACTGTGCTTGCTGTAGTTTGTAGGTACCAGAGGCTTCAATTCTTCTAACAACTGTGCTTTTGCCACTATTGTTATATTCTGTTCCTCTAATAATTTCCTTTTAAATAGCATATTAATTGAGAGCTTATATTAGGCATTTACCTTGATGCTGTGAGCAAACACCAAGGAAATACTTATGAGGGATAGGTTTACTTAGGTTCAGAGTTTGAAAAGGTGAAGTTCATCCATCAAGGTGGAAAAGACATGACAGGAAGCTGAGGTGGCTGGTTACACTGTGACTATAATTAGAAAGCTGAGGAAATACAGGAAGGAGGCCGGACCTAACTCAAGGCCTGCACCCAGTGACCCACTCTCTTCCTCAAGGCTTCACCTCCTTCAGATTTCACCCCCTCCTCCAACAGGGCCATCCAACAATGCCAAAGATTCCAACACACTACCTCACGGGAGATCGTATTCAGACCACTACAGAATTCAACCCAAAATTCCTGGGATCTTCTATGACATCTAGAAATATACTTGAGAAGAATTGGAAATTATGTCTTAGACTTGTAAATCTACTAGCACCTTCCAGAGCATTTTCTACAACTTCAGCAGACACTTCCTGACAATAGAAAAGTTGGAAATCTGACAGATTGTGTTTTTTTAATGGCTGATATCCATAAATATAAAACCTGAGTATATTGACAATCACATCAAGTCAGAGGTTGACTGACTCTGCTTCTTTGGTCTTTGTCCCTGATGTGTACTTTTATTCTCAGTGAAAGTCACTTTTCTGCTGGAGTAATAGAACCCCAACCTCCTCAGGAAAGTCCACCCCCTCCTCATTTTAGGTGTATCCATCTTCTTTGAGATTTGAGTTTCTGAGGGTGAAGACTGAGTGTACCCTTTGACTTTCGATTTTTACTCTCTGCTCAAAAGTAACTTTTTTTTATTGCTTTCACTTATTTTTTCCCTGCCTTCTTTGTTTGGCTTTCTTGCTTTTCTTTTTGCTAACATTTGGCATGTTTGTGTTAAGTTCAACATTTACTCATTAATGTTAGCTTTTAGCAGAATAAAACAATTTAGCTAAAGACTACTGCCTGGTGGGTTTTTTTTTTTTTTCAGTACTGATTGAAATGCAAATTAGTACAGGCAATTACCAGGTAAAATTCATAGTTTTAGATGGGAGGAATTAATAACATTTCTCTGGCACTCTGTGTAAATTTAAAGTTTTATTCCTGTTCTTTATCCAATAAACACATTCTACATCCAAAGTCCAATTTAGGTTACCATAACATAATCAGTCTTAATTCTAACCACTTTTAAGATAAACTATTCTAAAACCTCTATAAAGAATTGCTTTCTACTAAGTAGTATAATTAGATAGAGGGACTCCTTGTGTGTTGGGGTAAATTATTATATGCTCAGCATTACATTCTAGTAGAACAGATTTATTCCCTTCAGAGAAGTAATATTTATTGAATATTTTTAAATTTAATGCTTTTTATTATTTCAATGTTAGTGTCCTATTTGAACCAGTTCTTTGTTAGGGGTAATTCCATGAGGCTAAAACAGAGAGGATTTCATTTCTTATTGATTATATATTCTAGTTGGAAAAGGGGGTAATGAGTAACAATAATACATGAAGAATAAAACCATAATAATAAGGGCAGATGTGGGACAAAGAAAGGTCAGAAGAGGGCACACATTAGATAGTGCAGAATCAACAGATTCTGTTGAGAATTTAGCATTTGCAGTGAGAGACTTAAGAGTTTACCATAATCTGTTTAACTTTCACATTGTGATACAAAGGGGACAGTGTAGTAGGAATAAACAAAGAAATTTGTTAAGTAATTTTTCTAAGCACATAGCCTTTCCATCTTTTTCTCCTTCCCTCCAAAGCTGCTCCCTCCTTCTTCCTCTTGGTGGTCCTTGTAGCTTTTTTTGTTCTGTTTTTTATTTTGTTTTTGTTTACTAGACTTTATACTTAGATCTCCACAGAACAGCCAGATCTTGGAACAGCAATGTTGAGCCATCAGTTTTCTAAAAAAGACCATTATGAATAAAGACAGCCACCTATATTTAAAAATTATTTTAATTCTACAGAAATTAAAAGAGCATTTTCTAAGATTAAAAAGACATGACTTCAAACCAAATAAAACTAGCTTTCAAAACACACATTATTTTACTTGCTTCACAGAGAAGTAAAATCACAGCACAAGTTGGCTCTTGAGAAATTATGGATCCAATGCTTTGAAGGGTTCTTTTGACCTTGAAAAACTCTGAGGCTGGCCTTAACCCTTGCTCCTGTGTGCCAAGGCCTTGCAGACAGAGGCTGTGAGCTGAATATAGACTCTGCTACTTGAATCAGCCAAGAGAGGGCAGGTCATCTTGACCTAAGCATTTTCAGTTTGAATTTTTTCCTTTGAAATGATTACCTATTGGGGGGACCAGAAATGATGCATTTCTGTCCATTGCAAAGTGTGAATGCCACTTGATACTCTTTACAAAATAATTTACAAATGATGGTTTGATTAAGACATTAGATGGATTATCTTTTTATAATAATTAGACTTAGATGCAACCACTTGGTATTTATTGATGTCAGCATGTAATTGCCATGAATATCTAGGGTTGACTAAGTTGTAATAGTTGTATTTATTTTTCAAACCTGTAAATGTAGGTAGGCTTTAGCAAAAAATACACATGAATTTTTTTAAAAAGGTATTTGAAAATAGTCAATTAGAAAGCAACTATAGCATCTTTGAAGCCATTCCTATGGTTTCAAGCACCTTCATTGTGTCATTAGTACCTAAGTTCATTTCACTGAATAGCAACATATTAAACTTATGATTTAATGTCAATTAAATTTTAGTTTTGTATACATGAAAAAAATAAAGATATAAACTATTTGAGCATCTGGCTCTTTTCTGTCAATATAGCCATTGTTACTTTCACACTATTCTGTCTCCTTTTTTGGACTCATAGTAAGCACTAAAACAGTTGAAGGTGAAGAGAAATACAAATTATAAAAATGTGCCAGACTGATGAATGCATTCTAAAATATTAATAAAGCCTTTGAATCCTGGGGATTTATTTAAATTCTTTCTTCTGATTGATGTTAAATATCTACACATGTTTAACTTTTTGAAGGAAAATAATAATGAAGGAGGCAATGAGCAGTAATAAACATAAAAAAGGTAAATCACCTGGAATAGTATTTCCAGAATAAGCACTATTAATGTCTTGATGAATTCCTTCCAGTCTAGAAATATGTATAAATACAATGAGTTAAAGGTGCATATAGTTTTCTATTCTTTCATTAAATAATGTGAGATATTATTCATGATCTAAATTAATTTTAAATATATGCTAATGATGGTCCAGTAATATTTTGTTATATAAAAATATCCCATGTTATTTCAGGGCCGTTTTTTGGGGGGGATGATGCAGTATTTATTTCTTTTATTTCTTCTCCATTTTTATTTATTTATATGTTTTTTTTCCATATATACCATTGCTTGCTCTCCCTTCCCTCCTCCCAATCCTTCCTAGTCCTCATTCAGCATCCCCTCACTTCCATCCCCCATTTACTCCCCAAGGAGGGTAAAAAATCCCAAGGTGGGTCAGTTCATTCTGGCATATCCAATTGAGGTAGGCCTGAGTAACCTCTTCCCAGAATTAAGGCTGGGTTAGGTGCTCCTTTTTAGGGAATGAACTCCGATTTACCAGTTCATGCACCAGGATCATAGTCTGATCATACTCCACAAGGTTCCACATACTGCCCATGCCAATCTCCAGAACTTTGGAGGGTTTAATCCCTTTTTCTTACGGTTCTCCAGTGGCTATTTTTGATTCAGTGAACTCCCCAGAGCATCAACCGCCATCTCTGTGGAACTCCTCCTGGTAATCTCTAATTCTTTGTTCATATAGACTCTCTATTCTAGCATTTTAGCTGGATATGGAGCTTGACCTGGTGCTTTGCTATGGAACTCTGCTTCTGCCTCTATTCATTGCTGGAAGAAGGTTCTAGAATGACACTTGGGGTGGTTATTCATTTGAGTATAGGGGAGGTCTTGTTTAGGCACCTCCTCCACAACTGGATTTCTTGGAGGTTTCTGTCACTCCCATTGTCTTTTTAAACCCACATTTGCATCCTCTATCAAGATATCCATCTGTTTTTTTCTCCCTCTTTTTTGCTCCTCTCACTCAATCATCTCCTTCTCAAATTATTTGTTCCCACTCTCCTTGGTCACTACCCATTATGATCCCAATTTGCTAAGGAGATGTTCTCTCTTTTCTTTCCACAGGGGAATCCCTGGATGTCTCTCTTAAGTTCCTTCTGATTCCAAGCTATTCAAGGGTTGTAGTTTGCAACTTGGGTATCCTTTTGCTTTTTGTCTAAAATCCACTTATGAGTGAATACATCCCATGACTATCTTTCTGAGCTGGCAATACTTTGCTCAGGAGGATATTCTCCGAATACAATCATTTGCCTGCAAATTTTAGGATGTCATTCTTTTTAACTGCTGAGTAGTACTCCATTGTGTAAATGTACCTCAATTTGTTAATCCATTCTTCAGGTGAGGGGCATCTAGGTTCTTTCCAGGTTCTTGCTATTAGGAATAATGCTGCTATGAACATAGATGAGCTAATGCCTTTGGGATAAGAAGGTGTATCATTTGGGTATATGCCCAATATTGGTATTGCTGGAACACTGGGGAAATTGATTCCCATTTTTCTGAGGAAGCACCATACTGCTTTCCAAAGTGGCTATACAAGTTTACACTCTCACCAACATTGGAGGAGTGTTCCACTTGCTCTGCATCCTCTCCAGTATAGGCTATCATCTGTGTTTTTGAGCTTTGCCACTCTGACAGGTATAAGGTGCTATCTCAAGGGTTTTTTTATTTGCATTTCTCTGATGACTAAAGTTGTTGAGTATTTTTGTAAGTGCCATTCAGCCGTTTGTAATTCTTTTGCTGAGAATTCCCTTTTCAGCTCTGAACCCCATTTTTAAATTGAGTTATTTAGGTTTTTGGGCTCTAATTTCTTGAGTTCTCTATATATTTTAGAGATCAGTTCCCTGTCAGTTGTAGGATTAGTGAAAATCTTTTCCCATTTTGTAGGCTGTTGTTTTGTCTTATTGACAGTGTCCTTTGCCTTACAGAAGCTTCTCAGTTTCTGGAGGTCCTATTTATTAATTGTTGTTCTTAGTGTCTGTGCTACTTGTGTTATATTTTGGAAGTGGTCTATTATGCCAATGCATTGAAGGGTATTTCCCACTTTCTTCCCTATCAGCTTCAGTGTAGCTGGGTTTATGTTGAGGTTTTTGATGCACTTGGATTTCAGTTTTGTGCGGGGTGATAAATATGGATCTATTTGCATTTTTCTACACTCTACCATCCACTATGCACTACATTCCAGCTATGCCAACACCATTTGTTGAAGGTACTATCTTTTTCTATTGTATATTTTTGGCCTCTTTGTAAAAAAATCAGGTGTTTATAGGTGTGTGGGTTAAGGTTGGGGTCTTCAATTCCATTCCATTGATCCACAAATCTGTTTTTATGCCATTGCTAGACTGTTTTTATTACTGTAGCTCTATAGCATAGCTTGAAGTCAGGGATGGTGATGCCTCTGGAAGTTCTTTTATTGAACAGAATTGTTTTGGCAATTCTGGGTTTCCTTTTATTCTATATGAAGTTGAGAATTGTTCTTTCTTTTTTTTTTTTTCTTTTTTTTGTCACTTCTTTTCCTTCTTTATTTTGTATTTATCAAAAAAAAAACACAGTAAAAAAAAGAATTTAAAATGTGGAAGGGTTAACAATAACTATACAGAGGATAAGAATCATAAGCATGGCTTATCAAGGGTGGAAATACAAATAAGATTGCTACACCTATATTTTCTTTGTGTTCATC
>PVIH01014582.1:0-53149 GCA_004025045.1 Sigmodon hispidus | reverse complement strand
GGGTTAGGGCTAGGGTTAGGGTTAGGGTTAGGGTTAGTATTTTTATGTGTAGCAAACTTATTTGCATTATCACCCTTGATAAGTCATGTTTATGATTTTTATCTTCTTTATAAATATTGTTAACTTTTCAGCATTTTAAATTCATTTTACTTTTTTGATAAATACAAAATAAATAAAGAAGAAAAAAAAGAAAAAAAAACAAAAAACAAAAACAAAACAAAACAAAAAAAAAAACAACAAAAAAAAATGTGTTATAGGATAAAGCTCAAAAGGACATCCTTAGCAGTTATCTGGTAACGACTTCCTATATTTCAGACATATGTCTAACATGACTTTATTTGGTACAGAAGAATTGTATTTCCTTACTCTTTTGATGTGCTGCTACAGAGAGTGTGGATCACCAGCATCAGGGGCTGGTCCTGGTGGTAGCAACAGTTCTTTAATAGTTATAAAAATGTCTGAAAGGCTTCTGTTGTTGAGAAGCTTCTTTGTAATAAAAACATAGATAATTCATAGTCACTTTAATATATTTTCACATGAATGACCTTCCTAATACAAACAAATCCAAGTCTTAGTTAAAAATCTGGAACTCCTTGACCTGGCAATTTCTGTACCTCTCAGACTTTCCAATGATATCAACAGGACAACACAGGCCATTGCAGCCAACTGTGGTGTGAAGGTTCGAAAAGCTTTTGAGTAAAAAATGACCTCATACTCTGCATGTCCTTCTACAGACCAAGCTCCAGTATTGCTTCTAAATAAAGATGCATGCAGCTTTGCTGAGGATTAGAAGATGTAAACATTTATACAAATATATCTAAAAATAAAGACTCAATATTTAACTTATTAGAAGGAAATAAAAATACAACAAAGGGAAAAGAGTGAAGTTATATGTATTATCATATTAACTTTTCTGTAATTTCATAATTTCTTTTCTGTATTGTCTCTTATTGAAAGTAGATTTTTTTCATACAACGTGTTCTGATCATGGTTTCCCCTCCCCCATCTCCTCCCAGACACTTTTCTACTTCTCTCAGATTCTTTCCACCCACTCAAATCTAAACCCTTTCTTTTTCATTTTAGGAAACAGATAGGCATTTAAAAAATAAAATAAGAACAAACAAACCAGAATTAGACAAAACAAACTAATAAAAAAAGCACAAGAAATACATACAGATGCTGAGACACATAAAGAAATACCATAAGGACACAAAGCTTTAAACCATAATATATAAGCAAAAGACATGCAAGGTAGAGAGTGGGGAGGAGACACAAAGTCCCAGACAGTGATGTGAAAAATAAACCCTCTCTAAACACCACTAAGCTCCTTTTGTGGGCCATCTACTGTTGCACAAAAAGCTACCTTAAGTGTGGTTTGTATATTTACAGGTGGAGTTTTCCTGGGTGAGCAGCTGCTCTCAAATAATCTCTCAGACTCTTAATATTAATTGTAAATGAGCAGCCATAGCTCAGGTTTGTTCATATCTAGCTCTTACATTTTAAGTTAACCCATATTTCTTATCTATGCTTTGCCATATGACTCATGGCTTGTTACCTCATTTTCTACATGTTCTGCTTTCTCAGCATCTGGCTGGCATCTCCAGACTTTACCCTTCTTCCTCCCAGCATTCTCCTTGTTTGGCTCTGCTGCCTAACCTTATTCTGTTGAGCTATTGGCCAGTCAGATTTGATTAAACCAATCACAGTGACATATGATCACACAGTGTAAAGGAATATTCCACAGCATATACTCAGTGAGACTACCTTGGAGAAAACTAATTTTTCCTTTGTGACCAGGATATGGGTTGGAGATAGCTTCTGAGTTAGGGATGAGGGCTTGTGTCTACTTCTCCTTTCAGCATTGAGACCCCATTTGGTTTAGATCTATGTAGGATCTGTGCATACTGCCACACTCTCTGTGAGTTTATAGCTTCATCAATATTGTTATTTCTGAAAGACACTGTTTTGTTGGTGTCCCTTTTCATTGGCTCTTATGATATTTCCACCTCTTCTTTCTTAGAGTTGCCTGAGCCATAGGCAAAAGGATTTGATGAAGAAATCCTATTTAGAACTGAGTGTACCAAGGTTTTTTTTTTCTCTCTGCATATTGTCCAGTTGTTGCTCTCCATATTTGTTCCCACCTAAGCAAGAGAAGCTTTTCTGATGATGGCTGAGAAAGGCACTCATCTATGAGTATAGCACATCAGTAGGAGACAGTATTGATATGCTCTTATAGAACAACACTGGTATTTAGTTTACTCTTCAGTTCATGTCCTGTCTAGTCTCAGTTTTAGTTTCAGAAGTTTCACTCACTTGGGCAGTGCTGGGCACGGATCCCATCTCATGAAGTGGGTCTTAATTCAAACTAGATAATTACTGGTAATTCCTACAACTTTTTGCTGCTATTCCAATAGCATATCAGATGGACAGGTCACCAGGTTTGCAGCCAGGTTAATGTTTATTTTTCCTCTAGTAGTGTTCAGAGTACTTTCCAGTACCATGAGCACTTGTCCATATGAGTGAAGGCTCTATGTGCTCAATGAATTATATAGGTTCTGCCTTCAGCAATAAGGCCCTACCATCAGTCTGTGGAGAGCAATGAATAGCCTTAGCAATTGTCTGGGTTATTTGGGGATTCTTATGAGACTCCCTTGGCCAGGAAGTCAATTAGAAGTAATCCATTTGCAGAAATAAAATTTTATTTACTGATTAGAGATGTTGAGTTGGGGCTTTGTCTTTTCAGTTATTTGTTGATTCTAGTTTAGATTTCTTTCATATATGTGTGTATTTTGAGAATCTTCTACTGTAATATATTTTCATACAATCTCTCAAATGGCTCTTGATTTTAGCTGTTCCTTCCCATATTCCCTCCCTTAACTCCCAGCCATCATAATTAGAAATTTTAAATTTTTAAATTATAAAATTTGACTAAGCAGGTTTTAAAAATAATGAGGGACTGGAGAGTTAGTTATCTCAGAGGTTAAAAGTGTTGGCTGTCCTGCCAGTGAACCAGAGTTTAATTCCTAGCACCCACCCCTATAGTGGCTCATAACCATTTGATAACACCACTTCCAGGAGATATAGCTCCTTCTTCTGGACTCTGTTGTCACTGCCTTCACATGGTGCACAGATATACAGGCAGGCAAAATAACCATATGCATTAAAAAAAAAATGGGCCCTGAGGGGGAAATCTGCTACTATTATTCTAAGTTGAACATATAATAAAATAAGTCCCAATGACACATTACTATAACCATAGAGTAGTGTATCACTCAGAGAAGATTTTTCTTGCAATGAATAGTAATTAATACAGAGACCCAGAGCTGTATAAAGTAAAAAGTGAGAGACTTTGGAGCATTTTCCACTAAATGTGATGTCTTTGTCAAATCTTTCGTAAGTTTTAGGGATCTGTGAAGATGAGAAAGTAATAGGTGTGTAAGAGCCAGAAGTGATGGGTGATCCAAGGAAAGAGCCTTTTTCTCAGACACAATGCTTAAAATACTTTGTTAAAGTTTTTTTTAAATGTATGAGCATAAAATGATACATGTATGAGCTCACATAGATTTTGATAGTAAACCCACAAGACTTGCACGAGTTCAAACTAGACAAAATCCCAGCACTGAAAGAAAAGTAGACACAGAATTCCACCACTTACCAGGAAGCTATTTGAAATTGATAGATACTAGCTGAGGAGAGGGACATCAGTTTTCTCTAATTAACACTGAGTGTATCCACCATAATCTAGATCAGACTCCACTTTTAGGAGTAGCTGGATATGCAAAATAGCCTCCATGTTTTTTTATGTGCTTTTGGGGTTTTTGGGGGAGGATGAATTCTGGTAGTTTTTGAAATTTTTATTATTTTTGTTTTCATATTGAGGCAAGAAAACAAAGAATGAGACTCAATGAGTCCAAGAGCTGGAGTGTGCAAATATTTAAACAGAGTGAACAAAGCAGAGAAAGGGCTCCAGAAAGCTTTGGAGGGGGACTTTCTGAAACTTTGACTAAATACTAACCCATGTATTCAGAAGGTATGTGTGTGTGTGTGTGTGTGTGTGTGTGTGTGTGTGTGTTTACACACATATAAGAGAGGACAGAAAAGCTAGCAGGAAATGAAAACTGAACAATCAAGGAAGGAACTTGCAAAGAACAAACAAATATTTAACTTCTAAATAACTTGAATGCATTAAAAAAGAATAAAAGCTCATTTAAACCAAAGGACTCCAGGAAAATGCTCAGAAATGCAAACCCTAGTAATAAGGCTAACCCCTCCCAGTTACTCTAAACTTTCCCTATCAGAACCCAATAGCTTTAAAATAATCTAGTTGATCCAAGGAAAACTAAATGCCTGCCAAAGAAAACCCAGTATTCTTTCGAAGAAAACCATATACTTGTGGCTTGTATCATTCATACTGTGCACACACATAATAAAAAGAAAGGAGGAAACAAAGGAAGGAAGGAAGGAGACAGTGATACATTAGACAGGATATCAGGATAAAAATATACCTTGGAATCACAGAGATAATAGAATTGCTGGATAAGGTCTTAAAGCAAACATTACATTTGTGTATTTTTTTAAAGCATGGACATAAAAAAATTCAAGGAATCTAGGGAAGCAGAGACAGACAGACAGACAGATAAAGGGGTTGCTTAAATCTATGAAAGTGAGTGTATTGGGTCAAAAATAGCTGTTAGTGTTGGGAGTGAGGCACAGTTCTCTAAACTGGAAGGAAAGGAGGCTATACTACCAGCTTTCCAACACTGTCGTGGCTAGCTCACCCAATGCAGTCTGCAGCAAGGAGCTGGCTTACCCAAAATCTACTGAATCTATAAACTGTTGGAGCATGTGAATGGTACAAACCTATAGATGCAAAATATCAAGATCTCCATGACACAGGACAACACCAAGATGCCCAAGAGGAGTCCCTTATCAGTGGTAAAGCAGAAACCAGGGGCCTTGAGGCCGATCAATGACTGTGGCAATGAACACTTGCAAGTAGAGATGAAGGAACTAAAGTGTTGCAGAAATTCTAGTTAGTATATATTGAAAACCTGAAGCCAGATAATGGAGGAAACACAGGAATACCAGAGATAGGAAACAGACTAGTGAATTCTCACCCAGCCAATTGCTTAGACCAAACAGAGCATATGCTATCTTCAAGTCCTCTGCCTAGCTGGTCATTTCTACAAAATACCCAAATCTCTGCCTCCTTCTGCTTTAAATATCTTCCCTGCCCAGCTGTTTAACTTCTAGGTTCAACTCTACATTCTAAACCTAGAGTTAGGATTAACAATGTGAGCCGCTCTTTGGTTGGTAGGCCTTGAAGTCTCAGAAAAATAGAAAAATCTGTGTCTCTTGAGAGATGGGATTAAAGGAATTAGTCACTACTCTCAGGCCCTCATGGCTTGACTGTGGGTGATTCTATTCTCTGATATTCTGGGCTGATTTTATTAAATATAAAATATAACACCACACTAAAGAGTAAACTGTGTGACTCAACAATTCACAACACAGCTTCCAAGACAAGATTCTTCTCATCTTTTCTTGTGTTGTTTTGTTTATTTTCTTTGTTTTGGGGATTTTTTTTTTTGGTTTTTATTTTAAATTTGGTTTTGATTTGAGAGTGGAGAGAGGTTATAAGGGCAGAGAGTGGATGAAAGGAGACAGTGCGTTAAGTGAGATTGAAATGCATTATGAGAAATCCATAATATTAATAAAAATTTTAAAAATATATTTGTATCCAACTAATGGTTAAGATTTCAAACCAGATATCCTTTATCTGAAAAAAAATCATCAGAAAAATATTTCAGAATAAAAAAAATTAATGCTTTAAAGATCTGGGTGTATATTCTAAAAGCAAGAAATTCGATACAGAATAGTATTGAAGATACAAATTATACTAACACTAACACTGTTAATTTCTACTGACTAAAATCCAGTGCTAGTTTATCATAGTTTTCAGATAAGAAAGAAATATGGTCTAAGTAAGATCTAGGATCTAAAACAGATAATAGAAAAAGATGAAGTCAAACAAGAGGTAACTCAAATAATTTGGAGAAATGACTAATTGTATCAGAGGGAGCAAACTACTTCCAAAGATAGCCTTTTCTTACGGAAATTATCTTATTATCAACTAAATAATACCCAATTAAGGATAGAATTAAATGGTGCCTTGTATCATTTAAAAAGTTTGTTACATATGTATGTGTATTCCAAGATGAAGTAGAAATTATTATAATTTTTCTCTTGATGGATCAAGATAGGTCTCAGATATAAAGCTATATGTTGGTCTTTAACAGGAGCATGTGGGAGGGGAGGGGATCTTTGTAAACTGGGAGTTACAGGGGCCTTCATATTAGCAGTAAAGTGTCTGAGTGCTAGAGTGGATCCATTTATATGCCCTGCTAGTCTTGCACATGGAGTCCACTAGGGGCTTCTCATCTTTATTTGAAATTTAAAATGTATTGAGAGAAGCATTGTTATAACTTCTTGTTCCTTAAATTCTTGTGTGAATAGCTGGTTTCTCATCTTCCTGAAAATAATTTTAATAAAAAAGAAAGATGAGAAAGTTAGGCCACAGAGAAATTATGAGAAGTAGACAATGAATCAGAGAGAGAACTGAGAGCATATGACTCATGATAGAAATAGAGGTCAACCCTGTGTGCCATGTATTGTATATTCCTAGAAGAGGCAGCCATGAGAAAGGTGTGGCCATGTGTTCCAGGATAAGTCCAGGCAAAGGCTTTTCCTAACATCTATGAATTGTACTGCTCAAAACAGTTGGACTTATGACAAATTCCCTCAAACAAAAGGTAAAATTGGTGTGTAGTAACTCAGTTCCCCATTTCAGCACCTAAGACAGAATACTGAATAGAAAAGAATGTCAAATATGACCTGTGAATGTGTTAGAGCAAGAGACTAGGGACAGCATGGGAAAGTGAAGAAAGGAGAATATTGTTTGGTTTGTCTGTCTCTAGGTAATTAATCCCTTTCTTAGAAAAATTTAAAATTCAAAATGAGTTGACAGCTATAAGTAATAGGTTTGATGTTAGAACTCAAAATCAGATTAGAGCACCTTTGCTATTTTCTTGCTTCAGGATTCCAGGAACTACCATGCATACTTTGCATGCACACATACACCCCCACACACATGTGTGGTATGGGTGTGTGTTTGGTGTGTGTATGGGTGTGAGGTATGTTTGTATGTATGTGTGCATATGTGTGGTGTGTGTTCCTGTGTGCTCACTGTGGTGTGTATGTTTGTGGAGTGCATGCATGATGTGTGTTTGGTGTGTTTGCATGGAGTCTGGATGTTTATGTGGGGTTCTGTGTGTGTGTTGGGTGTGTAAGTGGTTTATGTGTGTATGCATGCATGTGTGCAGTTGGTGTGATGTGGAGTGTGTGTGTATTCATAGCTATCTTGCTCTGGGTCATAAGAAATAAAGTACAAGTCTCAAAAGAGGTTTAGGGGCTTGAAACATGGCTCATCCTATAGGAATTAATTCTTGCATCTTAGACTTATGACATTACCAAGAAACATTCTGGAGAGGACAAATCAAAAGCACATAAAATTATTTAGGTCCTGAGAATATGCCATTATGACTCTAGTTTACTAGTTTTGACAAGATATTTTAATTATCTGCATTGATTGTGTTAGAAAATACCATTAGTTGTATTAATTAATACTTCAAATAACAAGACTTCATGATCACAGTCTCTAAACCTGTGAACTTTCATACTAATGAGTTTAATCATGTATTAAACTATGTCACTAAACATTTGTGATTAAACATATTTGTTTTACAATCAAAGCTGAGTTGGTGAGTGATATCAACAAAAGTAGAAAATTACAGAAATCCTAAAGTCCTGTTCTCTGAATAAACAAAATCACTGTGAATCTGCCGAGGATAACATTATGTATAAAAGAAAATGATATAATTAAAAGAATGAGCCTCCCTTAAGCCCTGAGACAGGGTATACAGCTTCAGTGGCAGAGCACAGTTCGCCCAAACAAAGGCTGGTGTAAGAGCAGTGCTACAGCATGGGAGCAGGCTAGTCCCTGGGCACACAACTGAGAGATCAGAAGCCAAACAGTGACTTTCGCCCCCTGAACCCAGGCCCTGAGACAGGGTATAGCTTTGGCAGTGAAATATAGTCTGCCCAGAAAACAGCTGGCATCATAGCACTAAAACCTCAAAAGAACAGTCGACCCTCTGAACACACAGTTTATTAGGAGCCCTCAGACCAACAAACCACTAAGAGCCAACCAAGAACTAACCAAGAATAAATTGAGGAAACAATGGGCAGAGGCCAATGCAAGAATACAGACAACAATACAAAGATCAACAAGATATCACCAGAAGAAGCAAGTGGTTCTATAGCTTCAAGAGCTGAACATAACAATGATTAGAAAACAGAAGGAAATGACCTTAAAAACAAATGAATTGAAGCCTTAACAGTATATAAAGCCTCCCTTAAAGAAATAGAAGAAAATTCAAACAGAAAATAGGAAGAGATGAACAAATCCCTGAAAGAAAAAAAAAGACAAAATAGAGAAAGCAAACAAGTAAAAGAAACTTTACAGGAATTACAAATTGAGATAGAAGCAATAAAGAAAGCACAAACTGAGACAAAGCTGAAAACAGAAAATCTGAAAAAAAGATCTAGAACCACAGATTCAAACATAACCAACAGAATCCAAGAGATGGAAGACAGAATCTCTGGGGTGGAAGACTCAATAGTGGTAATATATACATCAGTTAAAGAAAACACTAAAACCAAAAAAGTCATAACAAGAAATGTCCAGAAAATTTGGGACACCATGAAAAAGCCAAACCTGAGAAAAATTGGAATCAAAGAAGCAGATCATCAGCTCAAAGGCACAGAAAATATATTCAACAAAATCATAGAAGAAAACTTTCCCAACATAAAGAAGGAAATACTTATAAAGATACAGGAAGCCTACAGAACACCAAACAGACAGGACCCACAAAATGTCTGCTCACCACACAATAATCAAGACACAAAACATATGGAACAAAGAAAAAATACTAAGAGCTGCAAAGGATGGGCAGACCCATCAGAATAACACCCGACTATTCAATGAAAGTGATGAAAGCAAGAAGGTCCTAGTCAGACATTATATAGACACTAAAAGTGAATGGATGACAACCTAGACCACTGTACCCAGCAAAACTGTCAATCAACATAGATGGAGTAAGCAAAATATTTCATGACAAAGCCAGATTTTATCAGTACCTAACCACAAATCTGGCTCTACTAAAAGCCCTAGAAGGAAAATTCCAACCTAAGGAAACCAAAAATACCCAAGTAACCACAAACAATTGGTAAGTCCACAGAAGAAACCCCCTCAAAGGAAATACAATCTACTACCAAAAATGACAGAAAAAATTGAACATTGGTCATTAATATCCCTTAATATCAATGGACTCAATTTACCTATGGAAAGACATACCCTAGAACAATGGATACAAAAGCAGAACCCATCTTTCTTCTATGTACAACACACACACCTCAGCTTCAAAGACAGACACAGGCTCTCAGTAAAGGGTTGGGAAAAGGCTTTCTAATCAAACGGCGCTAAGAAACAAGCTGGTGTAGCCAATCTAATATCTAACATAATA
The DNA here is from genome assembly GCA_004025045.1 of Sigmodon hispidus. NCBI lineage: Eukaryota > Metazoa > Chordata > Mammalia > Rodentia > Cricetidae > Sigmodon > Sigmodon hispidus. The sequence continues at coordinate 43,505 of PVIH01014582.1, read as the reverse complement.
GTCTTTAAACTAAAATCAATCAAAAGAGGCCAGGACGAACACTATTTATTCATCTCAGGAAAAATCCACTAAGACAAAATTTCAATCCTGAATATCTATACCCCTAACACAAGGGCACGTACATATGTAAAAGAAAAACTACTAAAGCTTACACCTCATATCAAACTTGACACACTAATGGAGAATTCAAGACCCCACTTTCACCCTTGGATAGTGATATATCCAGTTGTTTAGTGATATATCTCAATTTGTTTAGTTGATATATACCAAGCCCCCCACTCAAACAAAAAGGAATATACATATTTCTCAGCACCCCATAGAACTTTCTCTAAAATTGAACACATACTAGGTCATAAACCAAATATCAAAAAGTACAAAAAGAATGGGTATAACTCCTTGTAGCATATCAGATCACCATGGCCTAAATTTAGAGTTCATCAACATTAAAAATCACAGAAAGCCTACCAACTCATAGAAAGTAAACATTACTCAACTGAACCACTTCTAGATCAAGGAAGAAATTAAGAAAGAAATAAAAAAAACTTCTTAGAATTTAGTGAAAATGAATCCACCACATACCCACATTGTGGGACATAATGAAGGCAGTCTTAAGAGGAAAATTCATAGCACTAGATGCCTACATGAAAAAACTAGAGAAATCCCACACAAGAGAACTGTCAGCACAGCTGAAAGCCCTAGAACAATTAGAAGCAAACTCACATAGAAGGAATAGATGGAAGGAAATAATCAAACTTAGAGCTGAAATCAATACAATTGAAACAAAAAGAACAATACAAAGAATCAACGAATCAAAGAGTTGGTTCTATGAAAAAGTCAACAAGATAGATAAACCCTTATCCAAACTAACCAAAAAGCAGAGAGAAAGAGTATCCAAATCAACAAAATCAGAAATGAAAAGGGGGACATAACTATAGGCCCTCAGGAAATTCAAAGAATTATCAGGTCATACTTTGAAAATCTATACTCCACAAAAATGGAAAACGTAGAAGAAATGAACAGCTTTCTGCAAAGGTACGTTTTACCAAATTTAAATCAAGATCAGATTAAAGACCTAAAAAGACCTATAACACCAAAGGAAATTGAAGCTGCCATTTATAGTCTCCCAAATTAAAAAAAAAAAAAAATGCCCAGGTCTAGATGGTTACACTGCAGTATTCTACCAGACACTCAAAAAAGAGCTAATAACAATACTCCATAAACTACTCCATACAGAAGAAAATAAAGGAATATTGCCAATCTCTTTTTTATGAGGCCATAATAACCATGATACCCAAGCTACTCAAAAAAGAAAGAGAATGACAGAACAATTTCCTTCATGAACATTGATGCAAAAATTCTCAACAAAATTCTGGCAAACCAAATACAATAACATATAAAAAAAGTCATCCACAACAATCAAGTAGGCTTCATCCCAGAAATGCAGGGATGGTTTGACATATAAAAAAGCTGAAAATGTCATCAATCATATAAACAAATTGAAGGAAAAAAAACCACATAATCAAAGACTTAGATGCTGAAAAAGCCTTTGACAAGATCCAACATGCTTTGTGATAAAAGTCATGGAGAGATCAGAAATACTAGAAAAAATACCTAAATATATAATAAAGGTGATTTAGAAAAAGCTGATGGCCAACATTAAACTAAATGGAAAAAAAATCAAAGCAATCCCACTAAAATTAGAAACAAGACAAGGTTATCCCCTCTCCCCTTATCTATTCACCATAGTTCTTAAAGTTTGAGCTAAAGCAATAAGAGAACAAAAGAAGATTAAGGGGATACAAATTGGAAAATAAGATGTCAAACTATCTCTATTTGCAGATAATATGATTGTATACATAAGTGATCCACAGAATTCTACCAGGGAACTTCTACAGCTGATAAACACCTTCAGCAATGTAGCAGGATACAAGATTAACTCAAAGAAATCAGTAGCCCTCCTATACACTAAAAACAAAAGGGCTGAAAAAGAAATAAAAGATACATCACCTATTATAATAGCTGCAAATAGCATTAAATAACTCAGTGTAACAATAACCAAAGAAGTAACAGATATACTTGACAAAAACTTTAATCACTTAAGGAATAAATTGAAGAGGATATCAGGAAATGGAAAGCTCTCCCATATTACTCAATAGGTAGGATCAACATAGTAAAAATGGCAATCTTACCAAAAGCAATCTACAGATTAAATGCAATTCTCAAAAAAATCCCAACACAAATTTTTACAGACCTTGAAAGAACAATACTCAATTTCCTTTGGAACAACAGGAAAGGCAGGATTGCCAAAATAATTTTGCTCAACAAAAGAACCTCAGGTGGCATCACCATCCCCAACTACAAATTATACTATAGAACTACAGTAATAAAAACATCTTGGTACTTGCATAAAAACAGGCTTATGGATTAATGGAATTGAATTGAAGACCCTGACATTAATCCACACACCTATGAATACCTGATTTTTTACAGAGAACAAAAATATTAAATGGAAGATAGTATCTTCAACAAATGGTGTTGGCATAACTCGATGGTAGTGTGTAGAAAAATGCAAACAGATCCAATTCTATTACCATGGACAAAACTCAAATCCAACGGGATCAAAGACCTCAACATAAACCCAGCTACACTGAACTTGATAGAAAAGAAAGTAGGAAATACCCTCCAATGCATTTTTAGTGGTGGCCACTTCCTAAATATAACACCAGTAGCACAAATACTAAGATCAGCAATCAATAAGTGGGAACTCCTGAAACTGAGAAGGACACAGTCAATAAGACAAAATGACAACCTACAGAATGGGAAAAGATATTTACCAACCCTACAAGTGACAGAGAATTGATCTCTGAAATATATAGAGAACTCAAGAAACTAGAGCCCCAAACACTAAATAACCAATTAAGAATGAGGTTAAGAACTAAAAAGGGAATTTTCAGCAGAACTACAAATGGCTGAAAGGCACATGAAAAAGTACTCAGTCTTTAGCCATCAGAGAAATGCAAATCAAAACAACTTTGAGATACCACCTTACACCTGTCAGATGGGCTAAGATAAAAGACACAGATGACAGCCTATGCTGGAGAGGATGCAGAGCAAGGGGAAAACTCCTCCATTGTTGCTGGGAACGTAAGCTGGTTCAGCCACTCTGGAATGCAGTATGACAGTTTCTCAGAAAACTGGGAATCAATCTCCCCAAGGATCTAGCAATACCACTTCTGGGTATATACCCTAGAGATTCACATTTGCACTCCAAAGGCATTAGCTCAGCTATGTTCATAGCAGCATTATTCATAATAACAAGAACCTGGAAAAAATCTAGATGTTCCTCAATTGAAGTTTGGATTAACAAACTATGATACAGCTACAAAATGAAGCAAGAAAAATTATATCCTAAAATTTGCAGACAAATTGATAGATTTGGAGAATATCCTCCTGAGCAAGGTATCACAAGCCCAGAAAAATAAGCACAGGATGTACTGGACTTTTTTTCAAAAAAAAAAAAAAAAAAAAAAAAAAGATGTCATTGTATACAAGAGCTCAAGGCTAGAACATAACTAAATGACACAGTGTGTCACTTCTGCATTGATGTCCTCTGGCAGGGGTGTGAGCGTGGAATGACTCATTTTCTTTAAGGGTCTGGCCACAGGGAGGTTAATTATGCTCCAATAAGTAAATGAGCACCATGAATAGGCTTTTTTTTAAAATTGGGAGTTAATAAGAGTGAGTATGAAACTGACAGGACTGATAACTGAGTTTGATGGGGTACATGATGTAAAATCACCAAATAATATATAAAAATAAAAATAATAAGTAAATAAATAAAATTAATGAAGCCCCAAGAAAGTGTTGCTCACCAGTTGATACACTAGTCTACAATGGATCTTAGGAAAAGAAAAGCAAAAGATGTGGAAAGAAATAATCTGAAAATGGCCTCAAAGTTTCTAATGATTTTACAACACATAAATATGAACATTGAACAAAATGTTCAGGAATAAATTTGAAGAGATCTGTACACAAACATGTTATAACCAGACAGTCAAAGAAATCCAAATAGAAAGTTTGAAATCATTTTAAAATAAGGAAAATGTATGGTGTTTCAAGGACAAGGAGATAGTTCTGTGGGTAATTACTTTACCAGGCAAGCATGGGGAACTTCATTTGAATTCCCAGAATGCACCACAAGCCAACTGAAGCTTTGCAAGTGTGTCTGTATGTCCCATGTTCCTATGAGAGAAAGGAGAACTGTGGAAGCCTGTGGACCAGCTAGCCAGCAAATGTCCCACAAAACACCAAGAGATTCAGTCTCATACTAGGCATGTGGTCATGGGTTGCAATTTTTTAAGGTATCTGAGCAGGCCAAGGGAGAAATTCTGTAAGCAGGGTTCTTCTATGGTCTCTCCTTCAGGTCCTGTCTTCAGCTTCCTGCCTTTCTTGAGTTCCTGCTGTGGCTTCTCTCATCAATGTTCCATCTCGACATGGAAGCCTATCCAGTGAGTGCTTTCCTTCCCAAGTTGCTTTTGGTCAGTGTTCATCATGGCAACGAAACTATTAGAACAGGGCTGATATATTGCTATATTTCTGCACGTTGATGTCCAGGGCTGATTAATATATTGGTATATTTTTGTATGTTGATGTTCAGCAATATGTCTTAAAAGGCTGTCTGTAGGACATTGTACTCTGTTTTTTAATGAGAGATCAACTGACTATGAGACTTTTGCGGGGGGGGGGGGTGCGCTAGTTTCTCAGCTTGGCACAAGCTAGGTTAAACTGGGAAGAAGAAAACCTCAAGGGGTAATATTTCTCCATTGGACTGCTTTAGGCACCTCTCCTTTCTCCCATAGGAACACAGGGGTTACAGACATACTTGCAAAGCTTCAAATGGCTTGTTGTGTTTTTGTTTTTGTTTTGCGTTCATTCGTTTGTTTATTTATTGGTATATGGAAAGGTTCAGCCTCCTAGGGGCAGTATCAGCCATAGGCATGTAAGAAACTAAGCTGAACAAGCCATGGGTGGCAAGCCAGAAAGCAAAATTTCTCCACAGTTTATGCTACAGTATCTGCCTCTGAATTCCTGAGTTCAATCCTTTCCAATTTTCCTTCTATGATGCAGGCAGAAACAACCCTTTCCTCTCCAAGTTTCTTTTGGAAATGGTGTTTATCAAGGCAAACACAAAAACAAAAAGAAATCCTTAAAACTAGGGTTATCTGCATTCTATCCCATTGGTATGTTTATTTCAGCAATATTATTGATCTACTGTACTACAAGTAGTCATGGGCATATAAATCCCATGTCTTTGTTTTCCTTTAGTGCTGTTTTGACTGCTGTAGATTTTTTTCCTTTTCTTTATGAAGTTCAGAGGCATCTGTTTTACTGTTCACATAGCAATTTTCTGTGACTTTATTGAATTTTCACAGAATCCATAGATAAAGGATCCATAGGAAAAGCTGACATTTACGTCATTATTTTTACTCTTTGGCTCTTTGAGGGGCTTTGAAACCAGCTACCAATAAATACACAGAGTTTATTCTTACATAAGGATATCCTGCAAAGCTTGGCTTATTTCTAGCCAGTTTTTCTTAAGTTATACCACATACCTTTTGCTGCTGGGCCTCTTTCTTTTCTTACTTTTGTATATCTTACTTTAAATCTTACTCTATGGCTGGCTGAGTGGCTGAGTGGCTGGGTTGCTGGGTGGTGGTCCCCTAGCATCTTCCTCTTCTTGTTTGTACTCTTTCTCTTTCCCAAATTTCTCCTATTTATTCTCTCTGTCTGGCAGCCCCACTATCTGCTCAGCTATCTACCATTCAGTTCTGTTTTAGATCAATCAGCTATTTTAGACAGGCAAAATAACACAGTTTCACAGAGTTAAACAAACGAAACATAAAAGAATGCAACTTATCTTTGCATCATTAAAACAAATGTTCCACAGCATAAGAAAATGTAACACATCTTAAAATAGTATGACACATGTAGACAAAAGTGAACACTCCTCTCCATGAACTTGGAATAGCCTCTTTTTTATTTATTTAATTATTTTTATTTTATCAGAGTTTTGTGGGACTTTTTAATACATACCTTCTATCAATCTTGATATATTTGTACCCAAGAACTCCATATAGAAGTTTAAAATGTAAATTATTTGTTTTTCCTTTTTATTTAAAAATGTCATACAGTATATTTTGATCAATTTTCTTCACCTTCCCCAACTCCTTCTAGATACTCTTGTCTTCTTAACCATCTAAATTTATGTTACTTTTTTATATTTTTTAATTTCAATTCTACATGTTTGTTGATGCTCAGGAAAGCAATTGCCTTTTGTATATTTACTCTATAGTCTGCACCCTTTATATAATCGTTGATTTCTCCAATATATAAAAATCATTTAATGTTGAAATAATCTTTACTTTCAAAAGTCATGGAAAAAAATTAATAGGTAGAAAGCATCCCCATGAACTTTCATTTAGCTTTGGCTTATATTCTTGCATTACATAACCATAGAATTACAGTCTTGAGAAATTGAAAGGACTACAATATTATTATAATATAATGAGCTGAGCTGAAGAATACATCGAGAGTTCACTAGATCTGCTCATTTCCTTCTCTGCATCAAATCACCAAGGATTGATTACTTTTACTAAACTCAATCTTTTCAAGAAGACCAGGATCAGACCCCTCACATCACCTCCATTTTACTTTTGTCTCCACATTATAACTGCTTTTTCCATATTTTTATTTTAGGAGTTCTGTTCATAACTCTAGTTCTCTTCTTTTTGCTTTTAAAAGTATATGGTCAAAGCACTTCATATACTTAAAACTCATGTGCAATAATATGTGTTGATTAAAAAATGAGAGTATTTTGTCTCTAAAAGATAGCAAACTTGGATAGTTTACAGTTCTTTTCACGGCCTTTTGCCTGTCTACATTTTAAACATATTATTATTTGTAATTTTTGATTATTTTATGTTTACTATAGAATTCTTCTCTTAATTCTAAGTATAGTTTTATTTACCTAAATAGTCCATTGAACACGCTGTTTGGAATTTCACTTTTCCAGAAAGCTGGTTTTCCGCCATACTTCCTCCTTCTCTTTCTCCTTCCAACTTCATCAGTTCCGGTGTTCATGACTTGTGCAGACCTTTGTTTCTCAGCATTCTCCTCCCTTCCCATTCCCACTGCTCTTCTCCCCACTGCTCTTTCATGTTCAAACTTTCTCTCCCCTTTTTGCAGTTCTGACTCTTGTTTATCACTGTCCTACTCCTACAAAATGCCTGTCTTGCTTTCATCCCTAGACACTACATCAAATTTCTTAGTTTCACATATATAAACTATTTTTCTTTGAATGGAAAGAGACCCAAATTAGCTGACAAAGCTCTAGGCCTTTGCAATTTTTGACGTGTCAAAATAAAGAATCAAGCAAAATAAAAAAGTCTGGTAGCTCTGTGAATAAAGTACAACATGAAATTGACTCAAACTCATTCATAGTCATTGGGATTTATTAGTCATGATTTGAAATTGAGGTTCATATGTACCAAGATTATTTTCCTTAATATTAGATTAATCTTAATAAAAATGAATGAGATAACCAAATACCCAACCACATTCTAAATAACTAAGTCATCTTAAATCAATTTAATCAGATTTTTTCCCCAAAATGATTTGTTCACCAACCTTGTTGTGTTATTTCACTAAACTAAATCCATTGAAAATAGCCTCAAACTCTGTATAAAATGACACAAGTTTGGGTGCTCAATCTTGTGTCAAATACAATGATTTGGGAGGTGATTCCATATCTATTATTTTCATTGTGGTATGGGTGTATGTGGCAGTAGCATGCATGAGTATTTTTTTTCTTTTTAGTCAAGAGAGTAATTATTTTTCAAATAGTATTCATAGCCTACAATGATATATTTGATATGTGTAGAGGGAAATATGTGTTGCCTAAAATTTAAAAGAGGTGATACCACCTTGTAAGAGCTAGGGTAAACATGAAGGCTGTTTGCAGAAAGTTTGAAGGAAGCTGTACTTTCTACAGAGCTGAAGAACAAGAAACAGCATGCAAGGAAACGGCAGGACATGCCAATTGTGAGTTCTGCTATTCTAAGATGCAGAAATAAAAAAAAAAAAATTAAAAGGCCAGTCCTGTCCCCTGGGATTTTCTTTTCTCTCAGTCCAACTCTTTGGACTCCAGTCAACCCTAGCAGCTGGTATCCCAGACAAGCCTTAGTAGGTCAGGTTAGAATCCTGCCGTTCCCACTCAGCCCTTCATCTGTACTCACCACACACAGGGTCATTTCAATGAGACTTTAAGAATCAGAGAGCTGCCTATTCTTCATTTTGGGCAAGATTCATCTTTGTTTCTCAGAAGACAATGGCCGTGCTCTTTTTTCCCCTTGGTTGAACTCTTGGCAACCTACAAAAAGCAGAGCATCTGCTGTGGTCCCAATTTCCCACTGAACTTAATTTGTTGTTATTGTATACATCAACTCTCCAAATGTGTCTAAAATATACTTCCAGCTTGTGAATGGAGTGTGTATCTACCATAAGCTGAGTGAGTTCAGGAAGTAGAGATATGGCTTAAAGACCCAGATGAAGAAGCTGATCAGGATCAGAAGCAAGAACTCAAAGCAGCTGGCAGCCTCTGGTCCCAGTTACTCCTAACATAGCTGCTTTTCCTTTCTGGCTAACATGAACATTTCATTATGAAAAGAATACTTAGTGGGTTCTTAATGTGTATGAATATGGTATATGGTGAAAGAAGTATAAAATCACTTAATACATGACCACAGACCACAAAGGTATTTCAGTTTAGTAAAGAAAAAAGTAGAGCATGCTATTGATTTGCTCCAGTAAACACATATTGGCCATATATGTGTTTACTGTATATTGGCCACATATACTTAGTATGTGCCAGCATGCTGACAGATCATCTCAGCTTTCTCTGTTTTTCTCTCACACCTTCATTAATCCCTTGTGACTAGATCTACCTCACCTTTGGTATATTTCAGAATCAGCTACTTCCTCCAGCCATTGTCATCTCAACTGTAAACTGTTCACAGATGCCCCTAACAGAACGGTTTCTGGTTTCTTCCTCTATTACTTGTTTCCTGCATAGCATCCCAGGGTGATGTTTGGTTCAAGTTACCAAAGCAATACTTTGTTCAAAATATCTCAGGAGCTTCCAAACGGATTAAAAGCAGAACCCAAGTCTCTTTTCTCTGCAACCCATGCAGTCTTGCCAGGGCTAGGTCACTTTATTTTATCAGCAATTGCCCATCTTGTTCTCTCCTCTCCAGCCACTCTGGTATCTTTGATAGTCTTCAAAACTTTCAGCAAGTACAAATGCAAGTTGCTTCTCTGTCAGCTGTGGAAATCTCCCTGACTGAAAATAACTTCTCTCACATAAGCACATGAATCACCAGAGCAACTCACTCTTTTCTTGATTACTGCTTCTTTAGCTGTATATGCTACTTAGCTGTATGTAACAATTTACAAACCATAATCTCTTCAACAATTCCCTTCTCTTGCTTTACTTTTGCTTCACACACTTTGGCATTTTTAGAACATACTTGTTTACTCAGGTTCAGGAGTCAAAACGTAAACTTTCTTTCACCGATTAAAAAAACTGAGATACTCAACTTATATGAAGGAAAAACTCAATTTCTTTCAGTATCAGATGTCTTGCTTTGGGGCCCGGGGTGTGGCTGTGCATCCTGATAAGGGTCTAAAAAAAAGTTAATGGCTTGTCTCTTGAAGGAATGGATGGGAATCCCAGGCAGAGAGATTACTGCTCTCTCTTCCTGGGATTTCAGCTCCCATCTTCTTTCTTGCTAGGAATAATAGGATGCATATCTGGTAAAGCAAGCAGTAAAACACTTGTGTGAATTGCCATCCATATGATACATAGAGGAAACCTCATTGAATGCAAAAGATCTCTCAAGGGAAAACCAAGATGAGTAAATATCAAAGAAAAGGAACATAAATGAAAGGGACAATTAGTGGCTAAATAACCACAATGACAAGAGCAATAAAGATGATCCAGTTGACCAGAGAGATGATGGTAGGAGTCCAGAGAAAATGAAGGTCATGAGTGTAGTGAGTAGTGAGACTATGTTCTGGTATGTTGTAAATAGTTTTCACTCCTACTGGTTTAATAAAAATGCTGATTGGCCAAAGGCCAACAGGAAGTGTGGGCGGGGATATTAGGCTATGAAAATTCTGAAAACAGGAAAAGCGGAGAGAGACTCCAGAGAGATACCAGGAGGGACACCAGCAGATGCAGAAAGAAAACAACCATGCTGCTCTGAGAAGAGATACCAAGCCACATGGCTAAGTAAGCTAAGAATCATGAGTTAGTATAAGAATTAAGAGTTAGCAGGTTGTGTGACTGAGTCATACACTGATAAGCATAAAATAAATATAAGCTTCTGTGTGTTTCTTTGGGTCTTTGGGACTGCTGGTCCAGATCTTAGGGCTACTTTGGGCCATAGACTTTTTATTTCACTTGAGCTATGATTGGTGATGAAGGAGAAAAGTCTAAGAAGAATGAATGGAGAGCGGCTTCACTAATCTGATGGATGGTGGTCCCATTAACAGAAGATACAGAAGACAGTTATGATAGCAGACAAAACTGCATTTTCAGACTCTGGTTTAAGGTTCCCAGGAATAGCTACATGTCCACCTAGCATGTGGCTAATCGGATCTAGAGATCAAATATTTAATTTTGAGCATATAAAGAATATATACATAAATAAAATAATAAATTTCCATGTGTGTATACATGTATCACACAAATTCAGAAAGTATTATTTTGTTACCAACCTAATTTTATCAGTATCTCCCCCCCACCCCCGCATGCCCCATGACCCTATACCTAGTCTGGAGTGATCTAAAGTTAAAAGAATTTGTTGTTATTACAAAGAACTCCCATTTAATTTCAATACCCTCATGGTAGCTCATAAGTTTTTGTAACTTTAGTTCCAGCATGCCAGTACCTTTTCTGGCTTTCCTGGACACCAAGCATGCATAGGGTACACAGACATGCATGCAGGCAAAAGATACACATATCATAAAATAAATACTTTTAATTATAAAAGCCATCTCAATGTCATTTTCACATCAATAAATAATAGCACCAAGTGAAAATTTATTATCAAATATCCTATTATGTGAAATTTTCCACCATTGACTATGTGTGAATTTTAAATTGAGTCAGGATTAAAACTTTCAGGACATCTGCCAAAGTTTCATTTAAAATATGTTTTTCTATTTACGTCTATACGTTTTCTCCCTTCTTCCTTTCCTTCCTCCCTCTTTTATTCCCTCCATCTTTTGCTTCCCTGATTTACAGTTTATGTTTTGTTCCAAATTTAACGTACTCTCCATTTGACTGTGCCCAAGTGATACATGTTCCTTTGTAGCTTCTATGAACTATGCGCTACATCTTTATATTTTACCAACATCAAATTTATTCTTTCAACAAGAAAGTTCATAGACAACCCAGACATGTTTTTCTCCCATTAGACACAAGATGTCTGCATACAGCCTGCTCCTAGATATTAGTAGCTATTGATGATTGGTACCTGGGTCTGTTATCACATTAAATTAAAAGATGGGCATTCAGCCTTTTTAATGCTTTCTTATGTGTTTGTTTCCTTGAAGAAAGAATAAGAAATCAGAAATAGCCATGTTAACTTGTCCCTTCCATGAGGATTGAAATGAAGATTGAAAATATGTGTACTAAGTCTTTCACAAAGAACTCATGAATGGTAATAAGTCTGGACAATCCCTACTGTAATTACAGATGAAATGAGCCACCTGAAAGTCACTAATGGAGCATTCAGCGGGGAGGGGTTGAAGAAAGAGAGTAATCTGCAGTGACCCAGATACTGAATACTAAAGTCCCTGCTAAGAAGTGTGAGCCAGTGTAACACTGGCAAATAGCCCAGTGTGTGAGGCACAGGGGCCTGGGGAGTTTCAGGTCCTCTGATCAGCAGTTCAAATGCCTCCTGTTGAAAAGTCATTGTGCAGTAGAGGAGTAAGGTAATGTGAAAGTAAGAATTCTAGGTTAAAAACAAAATTAGGGCTGGCAAAAAGACTCAGTAATTAAAGATGCTAGCCTCACAGTGGTGTAAGCCTGACCACCTGTGCATGAGAGCAGAAGGATAGAACTTATTGCACAAAGGTATCCTCTGACCTCTGACATAGACGCACTCTGACACACACAATAAAAACAATGAATAATTAAATATTTGAACTAATCTCACTATGAATTTTTTCCCCATAAAGCAAGGCCTGGGGAGAAAAATGCAGGCCCAGGTCAGTTTCTTACCAAACTGAGCTCTCCCATTGTACACTAAAAGCATTAGGAGTCTTGGTTTGGTTTTGATTTTCTCTTAAGCTTTACAAAATGGAGATTGCATTTCATAGACTATACTTGGTGTTTGAAATAAATAAAAACATATTTGGTGCTCTGTATTTGCAGGTTCAACATTTATAGATTCACCTAACTCCGGGGAGGGGGCAGAAAGGAGAGAAGAAATTGCATTTGTATATAAAAACAAGTAGATGATAATTACGATTATAAATCACCTGCAAAAGCACTGAAAAATACCAAATTCTAAGAATAAATCTAGCACAGTAGAGGAAAAGCTATAAAATCTTGCTTCTATAAAATAAAGAACATATAAACAGGGAAATATTTCATATTTATTGTCTTAAAGGTACAGCATTGTAAATATTTGGATTTTTCTCCAGATTCAGTGTAATTCCCTTTAAAATACCAACAAATTTGGGGGAGGGTAAAATTAATAAGCTGATTTTAAAATCTTGTCTGAAAATGCAAAGGATAAGGATGAAATGAGGAAGTCATAAAAAGTGAAAACAATATCCAAGCTCTTAAAATCCTAGTTGTTGAGACCTGTTGTAAATCTATAAACACTGGAGGCTTTGAACATAGCTTTTGATGCAGAGAAACACAAGGACCTGAGTTTGGCCCCCAGAATTCACATTAAAATGAAAGGTATTCAATGGGCATGGTGTCAAACATTTTTAATCCCAGAAAAGGCAAGCAGATCTTTGTGAGTTCAAAGCCAGCCTGGTCTACATAGATCATTCCAAGATATCCAGAACTACATTTTGAGAAGAAGGCAAAGCGAAAGCCAGGTATGATGGATTATGTGTGCAGTCCCAGTGCTGTGGAAGCAAGCTAGAAAGATTCCTAGGGTTTACTGGTCAGCCTGTTTATCCAGCTGTCCCTTGGTACATGCTGATTTTGCAACTATATCCTGAACACTCATTATTTGTGTCCTTGGTTCTTTACTTAGGTCTCCAGCATTTACTCCAGCCTACAAGTTGGAGACCAATTGTGCTATAGCAAAGCCCTGATCTTGCTGCATTCTCATGGGATGAAAATACTCCCCTGTCTTTATGAAGGATTAGTGCAGGTTAACCTCAAAAGATTTCAACTTCTATGTGCCTTTCTCTTTTCAGGTATAGAACATTTGTTAAATTAGCTTCTTTGTACCCAAATGTCCCATTTTTCTCCCCCATGACTTTCCAATTTATTTTCGATGCCCCTGTGTGGCACCAAAGTATGTCTTTGCATTCTCTTTTGTTTTTAATAGAATATTGTGGAGAGATTGCCATTATTAATCCATAATTATAGTAAAATGGTCATCTCATATTTAGTGGGTTATAGTGGGATTATGTTATTACATTGTAAATAATTGTCCCGCCTACTAGTTTAATAAAAATGCTGATTGGCTGAAAGTAGACAGGAAGTGTGGGTGGAGCTACCAGACTTGGAAAGACTCTGTGAACAGGAAGAGCAGAGCAGAAATGCCAGAGAGAGCCAGATGAGTTGCCAACAGAAACAGAGGAAAGAAGCTGAAATGCTGCTCTAAGAAAAGATACCAAGCTGCAAGTTTGGACAAAATAAGAATCATGGGTTGAGTTAGGATAAAGTTAGCAAGTTATATGCCTGGGCCCTAGGTCAGTCAGCGTAAAATTAACATAATCTTCTGTGTGATTATTTGGGCTTAAGCGGCAATGAGGCTGCAAATGGGTCTGAATCTCAAAGCTAGACCAGGAAAATCTGGGACAGAAACCTATTAGTACAGTGAATGGGCCTTTTTTTTTTTTTTTTTTTTGTCTTGTTATGCTTTAGAGACAGAGTCTCACTGTACAGCCAGACTGTTCTTTAATTCACAACTATGATTCAAACTTATGGGTACTGGTGTTTGAGGTGTTACACAAGTTTACTTGGGTCAGTTATTTTGGAGTGTAGAGTTCATGATATCCATCACATTCATAAAATTAAGCAACCATGTGCATTATCTAGTCCAAACATTTCATTACCCCACTTAGAAGTGCTTATTAATCTACTAGTAGTTTAAAACTACAATAGGTTCCTTTATCTAAGTCAAAAGTTAAAGATAAAATAGATTAAGCAATCTTTTGGCAAGCATTTTTCTTAATATTTTGCATATCTGTGGTGTATATGCATGTCTATGCATGTTTTCATATGTATGGGTGCACATGTGAGTGCAGGTACATGTGTGTGAATGTTATGTGTGAACCAAAAGCTGCTATTAAGTGTATTGGGTGTAAAGGGTCTTCTACAGTCACTAGCCACTTCGTTTTTTAAGACAGGGTTTTTCTTTGAACCCAGAGCATACAAATCAGACTCTCAACAGCTTGCTCTAGGGATTCCTCCATCTATTTCCCGGTGCTGGGATTGCAGGCACCTGGCATATCTACCTAGCATTTACCTGGGATCTGGACTCTAGTCCCCACACTTGTATCATAAATGCTTTATCAACTGAGCCATCTCCCAAGCCTAGGAAAGAGTCTTCTTAACTTTAAATTGAAAATACTTCCCTTGAGAGAGAAAGGGTAAACAATAAATTCTATATGTTGTCTATGTTCTGAGCTGCTATGGATCTAACTACATCTGTCCTTGGAAACAAAGATTTTTCCTCCAGAGCTTGAATATTAACCCCCATTCTAGTTTATGAACAGGTTCCATGGGCATACAGCTATGATATACCCATTAGATTCCAAGTGTCCCTCAAAAACTTTATGCCACTATCACGGGTCCTAAAACTAGGAGGTAGAAGCTAGTGGTAGCTACTTATATCATTGGGAGTATGTCTATGGAGAGGATATTGGGATCCCAGTCCCTTTATCCCTTTCTATGTACTCCATAGTCTCCATTAGATAAAATAGGCCCCTTTCTTGTGTATCTCATCACAGGCCCAAAGGCAACAGGGCCAAGTGACTATGGAGCCAAGATTCTGAAACTGTAAGTTACAATAATTTTTTCCTCCCCATAGATTGACCCTCTTGGGCACTTTATCACAGCAACAAAAAACTAACAGGTACCAGGTGCACTTCAGTGTACTTTTCCCATCTAGTGTTTTATGAAACAGATCAATGAACAGAAATGAATAAGATACACCAGGAAAAGCCTTGTAAGTATGTGAACTTCAGTGCTAATATGCCTGGACATATGTTTTAACTTCAAAGTTTTCTCTTGATTATTATCACTATGTGGTGTAAGTATGTGAATGAACTATAACATCTAAGGACCATGTTTAGAATTATAGGTATAGTATGTGCTAGTTCCAGAATTTGCAGGAGGTACTGCTTACACAGGCAAGGTAATTGGCTTCTCTAATGCAGATGGGAATAATGGTGTCCTATGGCCATGAGGATTCAACAGAAGGAAATTTTTAAATTGCTCAGTTCAGCATCAGTTCCATAAAAAGCAGTTATTGTATGAGGTATTAAAGTTGTGAGAAAACATTAATAATTACCAATAACTAAAGTGTTTACCCATTGTTCTTGAGATGCATGGATTGCATAATTAACAAAATTCTTCAAAATACCATTTAAAAATTAACAAAGCTGTTTCTTTACTAGATGCCTGTCAGGTTTTGGAATGGAATAAATCAAGCATTCTTCTTGGAGTCTTTCTCTTCCACGTCAGAGGTGCCAAGTTTCAGGCAAGCACCTGAATTCCAAGTGACATTTAAGCACAGCCCCAGCAGAGAGTATTTCAATAATCACTCATCTATAGGCCTGATTCTGTCTTTATCATTTTGGGAAGAGGAAAGCCTAATATTAAGTAACTAATCAGGGTGTACAGAGAAAACTCCAAGTTCATTAGAAACTTGTGCTTTGAGATTATTCTAAATTAAGTACAACATTCTATTTCAAACTGTTGTAACAGAACAGGCCATTGCACACCTGAGCATGTCCATGGAATGTGCAAACAAATGCCAACTATTTCAGCTATGTGGCCATAGTTCACATATGTATCTGAGCAAATATTATCCCAAGATTCATGATCTCAAGACTTAAATATGCCTTGGCATATCATGCATAACAAATTCATCCTCTGTATGTGGTCACAGGGTAAACATCTGCAAATATATTTACCCAGATCGAAAGCCAAAAAGTCAATAAATTAGTGTCCTAAGAGAAGTCACAGTGTCAATGGTACAATTTTTTTTTGAGATAGTGTATACAGCAGCAGTTGAATCTATTCAGTGGTTTCTAGAAATCTACATCCACCCAAAAGATGTAACACTGTAGTCCTATGTGGCCCCCCAAGAATAGTAATCCCATCAAAGTAAGAAAGGACAATAGCATTCTAGCTGTATAGTGAGTAAACATTAAGCTCTCATTTTATTTTCATTAAATAACAGATATATTTCCTATATAAGCTAATAACATTTTAATCATCCCATTTTATTTATGATCAGTATCTTTCCTGTATGGTTAACTATCTTGTTATAGCCTCATGATCTGTGGATCAGTTGCAAGTCTCAACATGCAGCATATATATTATGATATGTAAATAGAAACTAGAGGCAAATTAAGTTTCCTCAGATGTAGTCTATAGAAAAGCTGAGCTCTAAGAGAATGCAAGTGGAATGTTTGTCAGACAAAATAACTATAGCTACTAAAAATAAGTTTGGCAATTCTGTTGTACCACCTGAGGACCATAGTTAATTAGAGTGCTATAGTCTTCAGAACTACTGAGTAAACTTTATATTTATTATTTATTTATTACTATCACAAAAATGAGCATTTTAAGTACAGCTTATGTTTAGCAGCTTAATTTCATTCTATGAAATGGGTCAGTAATCCCAAAGGACCATTTGGTCAGAGTTCATCTCTGGGGTGGCGTTACTAGGAGATGGGAGCAAGGCACTGATAGGAGGCCTTTGGTCATTGGTCTTCCACACATTAATGGGTTTCTAGGACCACATTTTTTTTTCATTCCTGTTTGTTTCCTGTCCACCACAAAATGAGCAGCTTTCATGTGCTCCACCCATGGTGTCTTGCTTTAGGCAAGGTCCAAAAGCAACAGAATTAACAAACAAAAAACAAACACAAAGTTCTAAGCCAAAATAAATATTTGGTTCTTTTAAGATAGTTTTTTATAGTAACATAAAACTGACTGACATATTAGCTCCTCCACAAAGTATATATATTTGAAATTTTCATGTTGTACATAATAAATATAGTTTTACTTGTAAATTCATGATTAATTCTTAAAGTATATTTGACAAAACATAAATAGTAATAAATTAATAATACTGCAGATTATTTTTGCAACATCAATGAAATAAAATTGAGGCACTAACAAATGCAGCCTCTCCAGAGAAGATTAATCTGTGAAGGAAGGTGATGGGGAATAAAGGCAATGTAGTAACCTAAAAAAGTATGTGCTGGAGCAAAGTGCAATGGCAAGCTAGTGTCAGAAGAACAGCTAACGGGGTCACAGAGACAAGCCTGACCATCTGATCTACTGAGGTATGACCTCCTGCCTTCTGGGAAGATTTGTCCCTCATAAGCCTCTAAAAGTGACTAAATAGGGAAAAATGGGGAAATTCAAGTTTGTATAACAGGCTACATTTTTAAAAAGCAAGCATCATTGCCCCCTTTATAATAACTATTTGTCTTCAAATTTTTCTTCTTGCAATTTTGGCATAAAGCTAAATTGGTAGGGTAAATTCAAAGTCATGTGAACTTCACTTTCAATCCACTCTAAGAAAGGGACTCTTTACAATTCATAAAATGTCTGTGGTAGGTAGGTAATAAAAAGACCTCAGAGATGATGTGACTTGGGCAGACCCTAGAGCCATTAGAGGACTCATGGAGAGGCTCTAGTAGGGAAGTACATACTAACAATAATGACAGATGGATTCACAGAAGACTTCTACTACACATTCAAAAAAGATCAACCGTCCATCCTTCTTAATATAGTTAAAAAAAGAAAAAATAAGGAGCATTCTCAAACTACCTTTATAAAGCCACTATTACTATAATGCCAAAAACAACAGAAAAAAGCAAAAGGAGAAGGAGGAAGAGGAGAAAGAGGTGATGTGGGATGTTATTCTGTATGCTATGAATATGCTTTATTACCATTTGTTAACAATGAAGCTTGGGCTATGACAAGGCAACTTAGAGGCAGGTGGGAAATCCAAGCAGAAATAAAGACAAAAGAGGGCAAAGTCATGGAGAGAAGCTGAAAGCTGCTACCCAGAAAGCAAGATGTAATGGAGCACAGGTAAAACCACGGAACATATCACAATACAGTAGATAAATTGAAATAGGTTGAGTTAAGTTATAAGAGCTAGTTGGTAATGAGCCTGAGCCATAGGCAAAACCATTTTTAATTAATATAATCCTTTAAGTAATTATTTGGGACTAAGCAACAGTGGCACTACAGGTCTGGACCTCAGGGTTAAGCCAGGCCAAAAACTCCTGACTACAAAGAGGAAGGGTAAGAGGAGGAGGACCAAGAGGAGAAGGAGGAGGAGGAGAGCAGAAAAATACAGACCCTGATCCGTGATAAACATAGATTCAAAAATAGTCCCTAAAATACTTACAAATAAGTTGGCATTGATCTGTAAAAATGCTGTGAGAATTAAATATACATAAGTCAATAAATGTAATAAATCATAAAATAAGCTTAAAGATAAAATTCACATGGTTAGATGCAGAAAAAGCATTAGACAAAAATTAATATGCATCCTTTATAATAAAATTCCTTTATTTCTTGAATTGCAAATTGTTGTACCACTGTGAATATCTGTGGATAATTCTCAGAAAGCTAAAAATTAGTCTATCATATAATGCAGCTACACCACTCTTGACATCCTGCTCCACAAATGCTGCTCTATTCACATAGCTAGAAAATGTAGACAACCTAAATGTCTTTCAACATACAGATGAATAGTGAAAAGTATTTCATATACTCTATAGAAGACTATTCAACCCTGAAGAAATTGGAATTATAAACTTTCAATGTAAATAGATGGAACTAGAGAAGATCATATGAAATGAGGTAACCCAGACCCAGAATGACAAACACTGCATATTCTCTCTCATCTGAAACCTTTAGTTCCAAACATTTGAATGTGAGTACATTCCCTGGTCTAATTACAGAAGCCAGAAAACTAAAAATAGGGCCAATGCTGGGATTTGTGTGGCAACACAGGGGTATTAGCAGAGTACAAGTGATCTCAGTGGAGAATGGGAAAATGGGAGACTCTAAGAGAAGGGAGGAAGGTAATACAGAATAAGGATAAAAGAGCTTAAAAAATCCAATAAGGATGTCTGAAAAAACAATAGTCAATCGGTCTATTAACTATCAACCAAAAAGATCTATAGTACATATAAATCAGTGTTTAAACATGCTTACATAATTTAAGCAAAATGTTCTCATTTGAACTGACAATACACCCTCCAAGTGCCAAAGATCATCTATGAAAAAACACAACACCAGGCATGAATCCCACTTTGAATTTTGATCAAAGTTATCCAAGATACTCCTAAACATTACAGGCTGATGTTAGTACTCTTGATCGCTCCCCACTTGTGAGCCCATATTGTTGAAAACACCATGCACTTCTGACACAGAACCCAGAAGCTCATGAGCTTGATATGATCTGAAAGTCCTCTCCCTGAGGACTAGCTTTTATGATATCCAATGGAATCATACAAACATCCAAAGGAAGGAAGGAATTAACAGACTTAGACAGCTGAAATACCTATGAACCACAAAAGCATCAACCATACCTAACAGCTCTTTAATTGAACTCAGGATCTGCTTGTCATTATGTCTACACAGAAGTCTAGCTCTCACTCCTCATCAACATTTTTACAACAGACATGGACCATTACAGTAAAACCACAACCAATAAAAATGTAAAATTGGGGATACAAAATTTAAGGATACATCTCCAAGACTCAGCAACTATTTTAAAAGGAGTGGAAAAATTCTAAGAACCTGAGAAACTGTTATGGAATATTATTTTAAGATGTATTACATTTGTTTGTGCTGTAGAATAGTAGTTTTAATGATGCAAACATGTGTTGCTTTTTTTAAGATGCATTTGTTTAACTCTGTGAAACTGTGTTACTTTGGTCTAAAACACCTGATTGGTCTTATAAAGAGCTGAACAACCAATAGCAA
The DNA here is from genome assembly GCA_004025045.1 of Sigmodon hispidus. Classification (NCBI taxonomy): domain Eukaryota; kingdom Metazoa; phylum Chordata; class Mammalia; order Rodentia; family Cricetidae; genus Sigmodon; species Sigmodon hispidus. The sequence goes on along the minus strand of PVIH01014582.1, from coordinate 22,996 downwards.
GGCAGGAGAGAGGATAAGCAGGGCTGGCAGGCAGAAAGAATAAATAGGAGAAGAACTTTGGGAGGAGGATCTAAAAATGAGATAAGGGGAGGAAGACCCTAGAGGCAGCCCACACAGAAAAACAGCCAAACATACAATAAGAAAGAAAAGGAAAGACAGAGAAAGGTCTATGGAATAATTAATAAAAGCTGGCAAGAAACAAACCAAGCTGAGGCTGTGTAAGAATAAGACTTTGTGTATGATTTATTTGGGAGCTGCATGGCAGATCCCCAAGGAAAGTGTAAATAAAAACAACTATGAGAAACTAAGAGTTTGTTATGAGATTGTTACTTCAAGTAACAGCAGAAGCTTTACCTATAAAATGTCACCAACATGACTGCCTTAAATAGACTGGGCAAAGACAACAATAGTAGACATGCTACTATTGGATAGGGTTTGGAGTCTGTGGTTGAGCAGCCCAAGTGGTCTCAATTTTATATAAAGAACTATAGACAACCAAGGAATTTTGAGAGTAAGAGAAATAGTCTTCCCCAGGGAAGAAAAGCATATCAACTGGTTATCCAATAACCAACGGCCAGCTCAGAAAACATACATACAAGTAACATTTTACATCCTGAAAATGGTATATTTATGTATATATATGTATATATTTTTAGACATACATATATAATTACACACATTCATATATATTCTTAAATATATGTGCATATGTATATAGTGATAAAGTGTGTATGTATGTCTATGTGTAACAAAAATTAATGAATTAAGGCCATTGATTTTAAAGAGTACTAAGTGGGTATGTATAGAGAGGTTTGTGGGAGGGTATGGAAAAAAATAAGGGGATGGGGAAAATGATGTCATTATAATATAAAAAATAAAGAGTATTTTTAATTAAAATGAATTATTTGTTAATGATTTAAGACAACTGGATGTGGTGGCACATACGTTGATCAAATTGTGAGGCAGTAGCAGGTGGATCTCTATAATTTCAAAGCCAGCCTGATCTACAAAATGAGTTCCAGGACAGCTAAGGCTGCTACATGAAAAAATCATCTCATTTGGGGTTATAGTCTGTTTAGGTCATTAACCTTATCTTGATTTAATTTTGGTAATTGGTATCTGTCCAGAAAGCTGACCATTTAGTTTAGGTTTTCCATTTTAGTGGTATATAGATTTTCAAAGTAAGACCTGATAATTCTCTAGATTTCCTAGGTGTTTGTTGTGATATCTCCATTTTCATTTCAGATTGTGCTAATTTGGATACTCTCTGTCTGCCTTTGGTTAGTATGGATAAGCATCTCTCTATCTTGTTGACTTTCTCAAAGAAGCAACTCTTTGATTCATTGATTCTTTGTATTGTTCTCTTTGTTTCTATTGTACTGATTTCAGCCCTGAGTTTAATTATTTCCTGCCATCTACTTCTTCTAGGGGTGTTTGCTACTAATGGTTCTAAAGCCTTCACCTGTGCTGTTAGGTCTCTTGTGTGAGATTTCTTTTGGTTTTTCATATAGGCATCTAGTGCTATGAATTTTCTTCTTAATACTGCTTTTATTATGTCCCATAAGTTTGGGTATATTATGGATTCACTTTCATTAAATTCTAGGAAGTCTTTGATTTCTTTCTTAACTTCTTTCTTGACCCAGAGGTGGTTCAATGTAGAGATCTTCAGTTTCTATGAGCTTGTAGGCTTTCTGTGATTTTTGTTGTTGTTGAATTCTAACTTTAGACCATGGTGGTCTGATACGATACAAGGTGTTATTCCCATTTTTTGTATCTGTTGACATATGCTTTGTGAACAAGTGTGTGGTAAATTTAGAGGAAGTTCCATGGGGTGGTGAGAAATATGTATATTCCTTTGTGTTTGGGTGGAAGCTTCTGTAATTGTCTATTAAGTCCATTTGGATCATAACATCTGATAGATCTCTTATTTCTTCGTTGAGTCTCTGTCTGCTTGATCTATCCAATGGTGAAGCTGTTATTAAAAATCTCCCAAATTAAAAAAAAAAAAACCAGCCCAGAACCAGATGGTTTCACTGCAGAATCCTTTCAGACATTCAAAAAGAAAAGAGAAAAAGAAAAAGAAAAGAAACAATACCAATACTCAATAAACTGTTTCATAAAATAGAAACTGAAGGAACACAGCGAAGCTCATTTTATGTGGCCACAATCACCCTGATACCCAAGCCACTCAAAGACGCAACAAGGAAAAAGAATTACAAGAGGATATAAAAAAAAATCCCCTAAAGAGACAGAAGAAAATACAAACAAAAAATAGGAAGAGATGAACAAATCTTTGACAAAAAAAAGATAAACCAACAAATGAAAGAAACATTCTAGGAACTGTAAATTGAAATAGAAGCAATAAAAAAGGCACAAAGTGAGGCAAAGGTGGAAATAGAAAATCTGAGGAAAAGAGCTGAAACTACAGATACAAGCATAACCATCAGAATCCAAGAAATAGAAGAGAGAATCTCTGGAGTGGAACACTCAATAGTGGAAAGAAAACACTAAAACCAAAAAAGCCATAACAAAAAATGTTCAGGAAATTTGGGGCACCATGAAAAGTCCTAACCTGAGAAAAATAGAAATAGAAGAAGGAGAAGAATTCCAGCTCAAAGGCACAATTATGTATTCAATAAAATCATAGAAGAAAACTATCCCAACCTAAAGAAGGAAATGCCTATAAAATTACAAAAAGCTTACAGAACATCAAATAAATTAGACTCGCCAAAGAAACTCTGCCCACCACATAATAATCAAGACTCAAAACATACAGAACAAAGAAAAAATTTTAAGAGCTGCAAAAGAACAGGGACAAATTACCTATAAAGGCAGACCCATCAGAATAACATCTGACTACTCAATGGAAACAATGAAAGTAAAAATGTCCTGGTCAGAAGATGTACAAACACTAAAGGAGCATGGCTGCCAACCCAGATTACTCAACCCAGCAAAACTATCAATCACCATAGATGAAGTAAACAAGATATTTAATGACAAAGTCAGACTGAAACCATACCTATCTACAAATTCGGCCCTTCTGAAAGCATTAGAGGGAATACTCCAACATAAGGATCCCAGATACACACACGAAACCACAAACAATCAATAATCTCACAGAAGAAAGGCCCAGAGAAAGGAAGTACATACAAGCTACTACCAAAAATAACAATCAGTGTTCAATAATATTTCTTAATATCAATGGACTCAATTAACTTATAAAAAGACACACACTAACATGATGGATAAAAAACAGAAACCACCCTTCTGCTGCATACAAGAAACACACCTCAAACCTAAACACAGACACAAGCTTAGAGTAAAGGGTTGGGAAATAATTTTCCAATCAAATGGCCCCAAGAAACAAGCTAGTGTTATATCCTAATATATAACAAAGTAGACTTCAAAGTAAAATCAATTAAAAGAGACCAGGATGGACATTACTTAATCATCTCAGGAAAAATTGATCAAGATGAGATTTCAGTCCTGATTATTTTTATGCCCCTAATATAAGAGCAACTATATATGTGAAAGAAATACTACTAAAGTTCAAACTCCACATCAGTTCTTACACTCTTATCATGGGAGACTTCAGTACCCTACTTTCACCCTTGGATAGGTCAACCAGACAGAGACTCTGCAGAGAAATAAGAGGTCTAACAGAGATTATAATGCAAATGGATTTAATAGGTATTTACAGAAGCTTCCACTCAAACAGAAAGAAATATACATATTTCTTAGCACCACGGAACTTTCTCTAAAACTGACCACATAATTGGTCATAAAGCAAATATCAATAGATACAAAAAAAGTGGAAATAATCATATCAGACCACCATGGTCTAAAGTTAGAGTTCAACAACATCAAAACTCACAGAAAGCCTACCAACTCATAGAAACTAAATGTCACTCAATTGTATCACCTCTGAGTTAAGGAAGAAATTAAGAGGAAATCAAAGTCTTCCAAAAATTTAATGAAAATGTATCCACAAAGTAGGCAAACTTGTGGGACACAATGAAACCAGGATTAAGAAGAAAATTTATAGCACTAGATGCCTACATGAAAGATCTAGAGAAAGCCCTCTCTAGAGAACTATCAGCACAGCTGAAAGCCTTAGAACAATTAGAAGCAAACTCACATAGAAGGAGTAGACAACAGGAAATAATAAAACTTAGAGCTGAAATCAACACAATTGAAACAAAAAGAACAATACAAAGAATCAATGAATCCAAGAGTTGGTCCTTTAAGAAAGTCAACAAGATAGGTAAACCCTTATCCAAACTAACTAAGAAGCAGACAGAGAGAAAGTATGTAAAACAACAAAATCAGAAATGATTAGAGGGACATAACCAAAGACCCCCAGGAAATTCAGAGAATTATCAGGTCATACTTTGAAAATCTATATTCCACAAAGATGGAAAACCTAGAAGAAATGGACAGCTTTCTTGACAGATACCATTTTCCAAAGCTAAATCAAGATCAGATTAAATACCTAAACTGACCTATAACTTCAAAGGAAATAAATCTGTCATTAAAAACCTCCCAAATCAAATAAACCCAGGTCCAGATGGTTTCAGTGAAGAATTCTACCAGTCATTCAAAGAAGAACTAATACCAATACTCCTCAAACTGTTTTATAGAGAAGAATCTGAAGGAATATTGCCAATCTCTTTCTATGAGGCCACAATATAACCCTAATACCCAAGCTACTCAAAGATGCAACAAAGAAAGAGAATTACAGACCAATTTCCCTCATAGATATTGAGGCAAAAATTCTCAACAAAATCCTGACAAACCATATACAACAACATAGAAAAAATATCATCCACCACGATCAAGTAGGCTACATCCCAGAAATGCACGGATGGTTCAACATATGGAAAACTATAAATGTCATTCATCATATAAACAAACTGATGGAGAAACATGATTATATTCTTAGGTGCTGAAAAAGCCTTTGACAAAATCCAACTCTCATTTTTGATAAAAGTCATGGAGACATCAGGAATACAGGGAAAATATCTAAACATAATAAAGGTTTACAACAAGCCAACAACCAACATCAAACTAAATGGAAAAATACTCAAAGCAATACCACTAAAATCAGGAATGAGTCCAGGCTGTCCCCTCTATCCTTATCTATTCAATATAGTTTTCTTGAAGTTTTACCTAAAGCAATAAGAAAACAAAAGATTAAGGGGGATACAAATTGAAAAAGAAAAACTGAAACTATCTCTATTTGCAGAAGATATGATTGTATACATAAGTGACCCACAGAATTCTACAAGGAACTTCTACAGCTGACACAGATTCAGCAATGTAGCAGGATATAAGATTAACTCAAAGAAATTAGTAGCCCTCCTATACATAAAAGATTAAAGTGCTGAAACAGAAATAAGGGAAACATCATCCTTTATAATAGCTGCAAATAGCTTTAAATACCTTGGAGTAACTATAACCAAGGAAGTAAGAGACCTGTTTGAGAAAAACTTTAAATCAATGAAGAAAGTAATTTAAGAGGCTATCAGAAAATGGAAAGATCTACAAGTTTCCTGAATAGGTAGGATCAACATAGTAAAAATGGCGATCCTACCAAAAGCATTCTGCAGATTAAATACAATTCCCATCAAAATCCCAAAACAATTTTTTACAAACATCAAAAGAACAATACTCAATATCATTTGGAATATCAGAAAAGCCAAAATTGCCAAAACAATTTTTCTGAACAAACCTCAGGAGGCATCACCATCTCTGACTTCAAATTATACCATAGAACTACAGTAATAAAAACAGGTTGGTACTGGCATAAAAACAGACTTGTGGATCAATGGAATTAAATTGAAGACCCCGACATTCATGTATGACACACGTATGAACACTTGATCTTTGACAAAGAGGCCCAAAATATTCAATGGAAAAAAGATAGTATCTTCAACAAATGGTGTTGGCATAATTGGATGGTAGTTTGCAGAAAAATTCAAATAGATCCAAGCCTATCACCTTGCACAAAAGTCAAATCAAAGTGAATCAAAGACCTCAACATAAACCCAGCCACACTGAACTTGATAGAAAAGAAAGTGGGAGATAACCTCCACTGCATTGGCACAGGTAACCATTTCCTAAATATAATTCTAGAGGCACTAAGAATAACAATCAGTAAGTGGAATCTCCTGAAACGGAGAAGCTTCTGTAAGGTCAAGGACACAGTCAATAAAACAAAACGACAGCCTACAGAATGGGAAAAGTTTTTCACCAACCATACAACTGACAGAGATCTGATTTCTAAAATAGAGAACTCAAAAAATTAGAGCCCAGAAACCTAAATAACCCAATTTAAAAATGGGGTTCAGAACTAAAAAGGGAATTCTCAGCAGAAGAATTACAAATGGCTGAAAGGCACCTGAAAAAATGCTCAACTTCTTTACCCATCAGAGAAATTCAAATTAAAACAATGTTGACATGCCATCTTACACCTGTCAGAATGGCTAAGATTAAAATCACAGATGACAGCCTATGCTGGAAAGGATACAAAGCAAAGGGAATACTCTTCCATTGTTGGTGGAAGTGTAAACTTGTTCAGCCATTCTAGAATGCAGTATGGCATTTCCTCAGAAAACTGGGAATCTATTCCCCAAGGATCTAGCAATACCGCTATTGGGCATATACCCAAAGGACTCACATTCACACTCCAAAGACATTAGCTCAACTATGTTCATAGCAGCATTATTCATAATAGCAAGAATCTGGAAACAACCTAGATGCCCCTCATCTGAAGAATGGATTAACAAACTGTGATACATCTACACAATGGAATACTACTCAGCAGTAAGAAAAAGTGATATTCTAAAATTTGTAAGCAGAGAAAAATAAAGATCCTAAAACTCACAGGAAACTGGATGGATTTAGAGAATAGCCTCCTGAATGAGGTATCACAATCCCAGAAAGAGAAGCAGGGGAAATACTGACTTATTAGTGGACTTTAGAAAAAAAATAAAAAGAGAGAGAGGTCATTGTACACAAGAACTCAAAGCTAGAACATAGCTCAATGACACAATGCCTTACTGCTACATTGATGGCCTCTGGCCGTGTGTGGGTGAAAAAAGACTCATTTTCTTTAAGAGTCTGTCCACGGGGAGTTTAATTATGCTCCAGTAAGTAAATGAGCAGCATGAATTGGCAGTTTTGTAAATGGGGATATCATAAGAGTGGGTATGAATCTGAGAGGTCTGATAACTGAGTTTGATGGAGTGCATAATGTAAAATCACCAAATAATAAATATATATATGTATGTATATATATATATATATAAAGAATTGATGACCCAGCTATATGTCCATGTAACTAAAATGACATGAATTTTTGACAAAAATGCCAAAATATGCATTGGAAAAAGGAAAACATCTTTAACACATGTTGCTGAGAAAATTGCATTTCAATATTTAGGAAAAATAAAACTAGAATCTTAGTTTTTCAACTACACAAATCTCAACTCTAGATTAATTGAGATCATAAACTTAAATCTTTGATACCCTAAAACTGCTAGAGGAAAAGTAGGAAGTACATTTTAGTATACAGGCACAGTTTTTGAATAGCAAAAAACACTATGAAGCAGGTGACTAAGTTTACACAGAAATTTCTTGGTCCCACCTACCCCTGAAGTCTGGAAAAATCTCACCTGTGGTCCCACAGCCACTTAAAAAAATTACACAGAGGTTTATATTAATTACAAACTGTTTGGCCTATGTCTCAGGCTTATTATTAACTAGCTCTTAATACTTAAGCCATTTCTATTAATGTATATATCATCACATGTTCCATTGTGTTACCTGTATCCTATTACATCTTGTTTCCTTGGGGCTTGCAGCATCTCCTCCAACTACACGTTTCTCTCCCAGTATCTGCTTAGATTTCCCACCTGACTATATCCTGCCTTGCCCTAGGCCAAAGCAGCTTCTTTATTAACTATTGGTAATAAAATATATTCCCAGTGTACAAAAAGACATCCCACAGCAACTAGGAAGCCTAAAAAATGGAAATAGCAATACTTGATAGCTGGCCATTTGACATAGAATTGGTGTCTATAACACACACACACACACACACTAAACTTAAAAAAACTACAGAACTGAGCAGAAAATTTTCAAAACAAATAAATACAAATTAGTAGAAAATCTAAAAAATGTTTCCTTAGTCATAAGGAAACTGTAGATTAAAACTACTACAAGTCCATCTCAACGCAGTCAGTCAGAATGGATGTCATACGAAATACAAATGTTGATGTGGATGAAACTCTAATCTACTGTGATATGCCCCAGATAATAACACTCCAAATCGACTTTATATCCTGCTACAGAGATGCTTGCACATCTATGTTTCTTATGGCTCAGTTCACAATTGTTAGGAAATAGAATCAATCTAGATGGCCAAATGGTTAATTGTGCAAGAAAAAAAAATATGATATGTATATGTAATGGAACATTCACTCAGCTGTAAAGAAAAATGAAATCATAAAATATACAGGTAAATGGGTGGAACTGGAAAAACTTACACTTGGTGAGGTAATGAGGTAACTAAGGCCCAGAAGGACAAACACAGCATCATCTCTCATAGGTGGATCCTAGCTTCAAATCCTTTGTCTTTTGCTTATATCACAAGTAGAAGCCAAGCAACTAGCGAGGGATCTTAGTTGAGGGGGAGAAGCAATTTAGGGGATGGTGGATATTAGATCATAATAAAAGCAGAGATGGAGAATAATGGGCCTGCAAAAGGTGTATGCAAGGAGGATTGCAGAAATGGAAGGAAAAGCAGGGAACCCCAAAGAAAAGTGTATGAAGGGCCATATTCAAACCTATCAACTCATGATCCAATTAAAATACATATATTACTAATTAAAATCCTAAACAGTGAACAAAAATGAAACAATAACAAAAAGCAGGCAAACAAGCTTCCAGTAAAAGCAGTGTGAGACGTAAGGACCTTGTTAGCTAGTAGATGATATCAACAACTATGCAGAGGTTAGAAGGAGGGTTAAAGTCCCCAGACACCCAGAGAAGCAGCAGCTAGCACTGCCTCACTTTAGACCGAGCAGAGGTTGCCCGGGAATGATGAGGCATTTATGAGATTGTTTTTTAAAACACTCATTTCTTGTAATTTTACAAGTATTGGGTGGGTAAAAGCATACGGTGGTAAAATCTGTTGCAGGTCAGACTTTCCGATGTAAAAAGCACTGTGGTTAGTTTTGATAATTTATTGACATGGGTTTGTGAGAGGAGGGACACTGTGAGTGAAGAGTGTCCATGCGGAGGTCAAGGGATTTATGTACACAGAGGAGGGTTTTGGTAAATAGAACCTTACTCAAAGGGTTCACATTTATCATTTCAACATCCATTATTTTTTTGTACCTTAGTGCAAGACATGAAACTAAAAGTAAACACTGAATAGTGTTGGTAAGATACTTGTTTTCACTGATGCATAAAATTTGGAAGCACTTGCAGATGTTTACTTTTCATAGTTAGTGGTAAATTTTCCCAATCTTAAAAGAGGCAGATATTAATTTACCACTTATTTTAATTTCTGAATATATAATTGGTGTTTTTACCCTGAACTTGGTACCACACTGAAAGCTCTTGTGAGAACAATCTTCCATTGAATCAATGTCTAATATTTGCACAGTTGAATGTGCATGTCATCATCTGTTTACAAGATGAATTATGTAATAACATAATTGGCTGTCATAAAATCATGGACCTGGGCATGCATTCGTCCAATAGCATACATAACCCTAGTCCTTCTGACATATGGTCACTCAACTCTGGCGTTAGCACCCCTCAGTTTCAGGAAGCCAACCTCACAATCTAAACAGAAATGGGTTCAAGGCATTGATCTCATCTTTATAGGCAAACCTTGTATGTTTTATACTGATCTAGTGTTTGTGTTAGAAATAGCTCTTTATGTTGGAAATGACCTCTACCATTTGTAACCTTCTTCAGTCATGTGTAAAAGCAGAAAGAAAGGGGTGAGGGCATCTCAGTAAGGATGCCAAATAATTGTGAAAATCCATGAAAAACCACTACCAATGAATCCAGCCACAAATAGGAAAAAGCCCTGGGGTTCTGCTGCTTTGAGTAAGTAAGTCTGAAAGATGTTCAGATCTTCTTTCTGCAGCATGATCACAGACATCTAACACCATGTCTGCTTCTGTGGTTTAGTTCCAATGAAACTGGTATATTTAGAGAGTCTACAAGTTTCTCGGTATCTGTTGATTAACTAGTGAAAACTAAAAGAGGCCTGTGAATTATAAAAAAGTAAAGCAGTAACTTTATGTCAATATTCCTATCCACAGGCTCCGCCACAGCCTGTGAAAGCTCCAATAACTCCAGCACCTGAGAAAGATCACAAGCCTATGACCACAAGATCCTCACCTGTTTCAAAGTTCCTGCTTCCTCATGAAACCTAGACAGGTACTTTCATAGACCTGTGACTCTACTTCTTCTCCATCTTGTGAATAAACTCAGAGTTACATTGACACCTCTCTGAAGTTACAAACCTGTAAACCCAGACCCTGACCATCCTCAGACAGCAGCTGTGAACTTACTTCTACACATGAATCAGCTTGCCAAGCTAGAATCACTTTGTTGTTCTGCATACAATTCAGCAACAATCAGTCCCAATGTGGAACTTCCAGCCTCACTTAACAGAACTTAAACCATCTCACTCAGGTAATTATGATTCAAATACCCACTCAGTATGTGTTGACTAGAAACTAACACAAAACTCTAAATAAAGGAAGGAACTCCAGATACACAAGGACCATTATGAACTAGAAGGAATATGAAAAACTAAGACAATATACCCCCTGCAGAAATTAACCACTCCAAAGCAATTGTCCTCAATCAGAGTAACTTAGATGAAACTACAAAGAATTCATAGAATAATTACAAATTAGTTTAAATATTTCAAAGAGAATATGAATAGACTCTGTAATAAATTTAAGGATGATAGGAACAACCCTCTTCATGAATTCCAAGAAAGCCTCAAAGAAGAAAGGAGTAAATTTAAGAAATTAAGTTATAATCAAGTGAAATGTTTGGAATGTTGAAGAAAGGCCAAACAGAAATGAATCTTAAAATAGAAATTTCAGTTATACAAATAAAGATGCTGAGTAGAAAAAGGTGGGTCAAGTGAAAGACAGATATCCAGGCTTAAGGACAAGGTAGAGAAACTGAGTCATTCAATCAAACTAGTATATCCAAAAATAAATGAATACAATGTGAAGGTATTTGGGATACCATGAAAAGACCAAGACTATGCATGGAAGAAGGAAAATATGTCAACAGTACAGAAACTATTTTCAATGAAATCAGAATATAGGTTCCCAAGTCTAGAGGAAGAGATGACCATCCAGGTATAAGAAACATCCAGAACAAGTAGACAAGAACAGAAAAGAAACTCTTTGTGTCATATAAGTTAAAAGAATGAATAAACAAAACAAAGAAAAGCTACTGAAAGCAGCAAGACAGAAACAACAAGCCACACACAAAAGCAGGCAGTTAAAATAATTAATTTTCCAACAGAAAGTCAGAGGGCTTTGAAAGATGAATTTCAAGTTTCAAAAGATCATGACCAGAAATGCAGACAATTCTATCCAGCAAAACTACTAAACAAAATTAAAGGAAAAATAAAAGCTTTCTATGGTTAAAAAAAAATAGGCAAAAGGAATCCATGGCCACTAAGGTAGCTCTGTGGAGTGTATTAGAGGGGCTACTGTAGATTGGGAAGACAAATATGCCAATGGGAATGATGAGGAGACCAACAATAAATAAAAGAGAACAACAAATGCTGAACAATTCAGAAAATAGTAGGAACTGCAACAGACAATTCAATAAGAGTAAAAACTAATGGTCTCAATTGCCCAACTAAAAGACACAGAAATAAATCTTAGCATCAAAAATAGATTCTACCATAGGATAAAATAATGAGCAAAGATATTACAAGAAGACAGAATCAGGAAGCAAGCATGTTTTTCTGTTCTAATAATGAACAAAACAGGATCAAACTAGAATTAGTTAGAAGAGGTAAAGGAGACCATTTCAAACTAATTAAAGAAACAATCCATAAAAAGTAAATTACAAGTATAAACATATATGCACAGAGCACAGGTGTTACAAACTTGATAAAAATAAACACTACTAGATATAATGTCAAAGATTAATCATAGCACAGTAGTAGATAGGCCATACAGACAAAAAATAAAAAGAGAAATATTGGAGTTAAGGGACATCATAAATCAAAGGCACATAACACACATTAGCAGAAAATTGTGTTCAATTACAACAGAATTCATGTTCTTCTCAGCAACCTATGTGACTTACTCTAAAAGCGATCACATATTAGCATACAAAGAAAGTTTCAACAAATACAGGAAAATTTAAATAACTTTTTGTGTCACATAATAAAGTTGAAAATCAATAACAAGTAAAACAACAAAATAATGATGAATGAAACAGGATATTTATTCTACAAACGGCAGCCCAACGTGGGTGATAAATACCCACATAAAGCTGGGGAAAGACTGAAAAGGGTTCTAGAGCACAGAATCAGAGCCAAAAGCAGCTTCTGAGTGGTGTCTCTCACATAGGCTGTGGTACAGAGATGCCCTCGTGAGGCGTGTGGGCTTGGGCGACAAAATGGCTGGTTCCTAAGTCTAACAGAAGCCTAGAAGTAAGCAATAAGCTAAAAATGATGTATTTAAGCTTTTTGTTTACATAGACAAAAAAAAAACAGAGTCAAAGACTGATTCTTAGTAGCAGCAGTATATTTTGGGGTCAACACTATTTGCTAGAGGCAAGCAGAGATGAGGCTTTTTTAAGTGATACCTCCTGTTTCAGCCTTAAACACAAAACACTTGTGAGTCTTTTAAGAGGCCCTGATGCCAAATACTTAAATAGAATTCATGAGCAGCAGATGCCATTGCTTTACTTCATGGTTATATGAACCTTAAAATTCCCCAGAATGGCAATTGTGGGTCCTAGCAGTACTTCTGCTAAACAGCTAAATCCTATGAAGTTAGCCTAGGATCTGGGTGGAGGCAGCCAGACACCCTAGTGAAGCCTATAATCCCTAGCCACTCCTGGACAGATTCAAAGTATGGACAGAAACAGAAAGAAGTAGAAGGAGCTGAGTGGAGTCAGCCACCCTAGCCAAGCAAAGGTGTGGTCAGAAACAGAAAAAAAGATAAGAAATAAGAGATATACAGTAAAGATAGCTTTAAAAAAACTTTTTAATGATTTAGAGTGTGTTTAAAAATATACGTAGGCTTGAGAGAGAGAATAAAAAAGAAAAGGGATAGAGAAAGTCCATTAAAAAGTAGTAGAGTTAAAAAGATAGTAATAAGCCAAGTAAAGATGGAAAATACAAAGAATGTCTGGATACTGTATGTTATTGTCTTGTCTTTAAGTTTCTTGACTGAAAATAAAATAGTAAAAGCTCCTAAAAGACATTTGATTATAAATGCTGTTGGATTAATTCAACTTATATATTTTATAAATGAATTGACTTCAAAATTGAAATCAAAATATATGCTACTTTAGATAAGAGTTTTTATTTTTATTTTTACAGAAAATGAGAGGCTTTGGATTTATTCCTGTTTAAAGAAAATAAATTTTGATTGAGGAAGACCCTTGAAAAGTCTCCAATGAAAAATGGATGGCCCAGATGATTCAGCATTTTATAGCACCTCTATTACAGTTTCCTCTGATCCCTGCATCCAAAACAACTCCAAGGAAATTGGCTGATTTGACCCATCCTTATAGATTACTCCACTAAGGATTTGTCCATAATCATAATTATTTTTGGATCCCCATGGGATTTCCAGTACCCCCATTCAGCAGAAAGTAGCCTAGAGAACTATGCCCACATTCACACAAAAATTAATTATGTATGTTTGTGTTTGTTTACAGTGTTGGTTATAAGTTGTTCTAGACAATGAGGGGAAAAGAAGGATATTAGATTTGGAGTTCTTCTTGTTTTAAAAAGCAAAAAAAGGGGAAATACAGTGGGATTATATTGTTGCATTGTAAATAATTGTGCTGCCTACTGGTTTAATAAAAATGCTGATTTGCTGAAGGCAGTCAGGAAGTGTGGGTAAGGCTACCAGACTAAGAAAACTGGGAACAGGAAGGACAGAGCAGAGATAGCACAGACAGATGCAGAGGAAAGAAGTTGTAATGTTGCTCTGAGAAAAGGTACCAAGCTGATGGCTGAACAAGATAAGAATCTTGGGTTAGTTTAAGAGCAAGAGCTAGCTAGCAGTCATAAACAGATCAGCATAAAATTAATACAAGCGTCTGTGTGATTATTTGGGCCTACACAGCAGTGGAGCTAAGAGTGGGTCCAAACCTCTGGGGTAGGCCCAAAAGTCTGGGCCAGAAAGCTCATACTAAACATGAATTCATGGAGATCAAACAACACATTACAGAATGATAATTATGTCAATGAAAAAAATATTTTTAAAAATTGAGTGTAAATGAAAAATATAAACAGAATATACTCAAAGCTATCAGACACAATGAAAGACATCCTAAGAGTGGACTTGCAGCTTTAAGTGCCTGTGCTAAAAAATATCAAAGCAATGCCAAATAAATAACTTATTGGTGTACATTAAGGACTTAAGCAAATAAAAACAAACCAAATCTCAAAATAGTAAATGGAAAAATTATTGAAGAATGGGGCAGAAATCAATGTAATAGAAATAGTTAAAAATAAAACAACCCAATAATCAGGAAAAAACAAATTTGGTTCTTTAAGATGGTAAATAAGATTGGCAAACTCTTAGCTAAACTAGCCAAAAAGAAAGAAATATATTCAAATTAAAATTACATACAAAGGTGGAAAACATCATAACTCATGCCAGAAAAACCATAGGAAGCCATAAGAATTTTACTTTAAAATCTATTACATGAAATTGGAAAATCCACAAGGAACCTGTGAGCTCCTAGATGCATGTGACATACCTAAATAAGAAGAGATAAAAGTTTAGACTGACCCTCTAACATGCAATGCGATAAAAGCAGTAATAAAATTCTCCTCTATGGGTTGAAAAGAGTATTCAATGGTTAAGAGCACTTGCTCTTCCACCAGATCAACCAAGTCACTACAGAAATCAGTGTGGGCGAGTCTCAAAATGTTGAAGATCAAACTGCAGTATGACACAGATATACCATTCCTGGGCATATGCTGAAAGGATTCCATACCATAGAATTATTTGGCCATGTATGTTGCTACTCTACTCACAATATCAGAAAATGGAACCAGCCTAGATTTCCATCAAATGATGAATTGACAAAGGTTGGTGCATTACACAGTGGAATTCTATTCAATAGAAAAGAAAATTAATCTATGAATTTTGCCAGAAAATGGATGATACTGGAAAATATCAAACTAAGTGAGGATAAGTCAAAACCAGAAAGAGAAATACTCATATTCTTGATCATATATGAAACCCAACTGTGAAATTTTATGCTTTCATGTTTAAATTAGAGGGTCTATAGAGACCAAGAAACAAGAAGACCCATAGGTCCTTGTGGTAAGAAAGAGGCTTAGGAAGATATTAAAATTCACACAATACAAATGTAGAAAGGGAAGTAATGGCTGTGAAAATGTTTAAACACAGATAAGTGTGTGGTCACGATGGGAAAGGTAGGGTTTAGTAAAAAGAACCTACCGAAAGTTAGACTATATGGAAAAATCAACACATGAATCTGCTACTTTATAATCTATCTAAAAAGGTATAATGACAACAAAAATAAATAATTTTAATTTTAATAAAGGTATCAAGATAGTTGTTTTGTTTTGTTTATTTTCCAGTGTTTTGTTTTTAGTGATTATTTCAATGCCAAATATGAAATATTTCCTTAAGAATTTTGGGTCATGGGAATTCCAGTGATTCTCAAAACAAGACAGGCTATTGCAGTCTGTGGGGTTTAAGTGAGAAATATCCTCTATAGGCTCCAGTATGAGAACACTTAGTTCCTAGTTGGTTTCACTATTTGGGGAAGTTTAAAAGACATAGCCTTGCTGCAATAAGTGTGTCACAGGAAGGCAAGCTTGAGAACTTGGAGCCTCTGTTCTTTGTTTTGTGCAGAGTCTGAAGATGCTTTTAGGTTCTTACTCTGGACACCATGCCTTCCTGCTGATGTGCTTCCCCTTTGATAGATTCGTATCCCTAAGGAACTATAAGATTATGGTCATGGTGTTTTATTCCAGCCATAAAAACCAACTATTACATTATTATGCTTGATTGTCTGGCGGAACTAAATAGTTATACCGTATTGCTGAAGATGCTACACACTGGAGGTGGGTCCACCCCACATTTCCAAGCTGAACTGAACTGAAGTTTCTTCCTTGCTGTTTCAGGTTCATAGTTCCAGAAGGCACCGTTTAGGCTATTGATGAGAATTTATCAAGGTTTCTTCAGCTTTGGATGACACATGATACAATACGATCTTTTAGAAAAGATGTGTCCACCAATACAATACTGACGTGGGTGTTTGTGAGGTAACCAAGAACTTTCTGAATGACTTTAAGGCCTGTTTCTTGCCTGGTATTATAAACCTGGTCAAAAGTTTATGACTGAGGAGATTACAGCTATAGAGTAGAATTAACTACAATATTATACTAAATGGCCACTGTATAGTCAAATTTCCTGATATCTATGTTTATGACCATAAACTAGGAGCATTCTCAGATTAATCACAGGGTGACAGTCAATGCAAAGACTCATAACTGGTCAAAGTATTAAGAATAAGTGATTGCTGAGTCCGTAGCCCTAAATGGACATCTTTATTACCCTTTCCAAAGTCAGGGAACAACAAAAAATGACAACAGGAAGATTATAAGAGCCTAAGTATAGAGAAGAATGTTATGAAATGCTGTCTCACAGCATTGAAATCATGAACACATTGTAGCTCTAGCAAAACACACACACACACATACACAAACAGAGAGAGAGAGAGAGAAAGAGAGAGAGAGAGAGAGAGAGAGAGAGAGAGAGAGAGACTACTAGAAAGGAGACTACTAGAAGTAGCAAGGTGTAAGAGCATAATTAGGGTGCATATTGTCAAATACATGTTATGAATATGTAAAACTAACAAAGAGAATTTTAAAGAATACCAGTATATTTCTCCAAGATTGTCACTATACAATGAAGTTTTCTAATTTCACTGATGCTCCTTTGCTCGCTAGGTTACTATAACATTCTAGCTTGACACAGCCTCTGGTCATAAGCTGCTTACTGGTGGGGCCTGATTTGTTTCTAGTTAGTCAAGCATCTGGAAACAACACATGTGACAACTTAATGCTAATTTTCATACCCATGAAACTGAAGCACTTTACAAGTTAATTGTCTACAAGCAATATATCATTGAAAAAATGTGCCACAAAAAGAAAATGTCCTTTTCAAAACCAGATGTAATAGTTTGTTGAGTACTTAACTCAGAATATGTGTTAACTTGCTGCATGATGTTTATGAAAATCTCATGTGATTCCTTGTGTGTGTATGGAAAGTATCTAGTTTGTAGAACTCACATGCTCCTATTTTATTTTTTTTTTATTTTATGCCTTTTAAAATAAATGAGATGAGGACAAATCAGGAACCAGTCTCACATTACAGAAACCAGTTATTGAAAGTCATGGTTTTATTCAAATACTATCATAGGAAATTACTATCTTTGTTCACTAAAAAAAAAAAAAGACTTGAATTTTAATTTTGTGATACCCAAAGAAAACCAATAGCAACTTATCAACTAGTAGTGGAGAACTGGACATTCTGATGCTGAGATTGTCAGCTCAGGAAAACTACAGGTGCTGCTTCTTAGCGTTGGGAAAATGTTTTTGTCCCTTTCAATTTCACTTTCTTTTCCAGGAGGAAATGAACCTTCTTTCAAGATACACTTTATTTACATATGTTCACGTCTCAGAACAAAACACAACATTTCACTCAATTGTCTTACAACATGATCATGACCTTTGATTCAAATGGATCATTATTTCAGGTGTCATATCAGGTACTTACACATCAGTGCTCATTTCTATCTGACTAATCAGGCTAGCTTCAACTGGGACATCTTACATATGCTCAAGAAGTAGCACATATCATGCAGATGCAATCTTTTAATGAATGTCCCCAATAACCTTCATTGCTGTTCCCTAGGACTGTACTCTCTCCTTTCTGAACTCACAGAACTCAGACCTGCTCCCATATGATCATGTAGTGCAACCTGGTGAGCCATCCCTAGATTGTCCAAGGCTGCAAACCTGCTTCAGTACCTCCAACAATTATGTGTTTACTTCGGGTAGCTCTTTTTGCCTGCCCACCCTCCACACTGACAGGGAAATGTTTAGAATTGCTGCAAAACTTAAATACATTATGTTCCCATAGAACATATACAAATTCTTTATCGAGGAATGCTGGGGAGTGGAGAGATGGCTCAGTGCTTAAGAGTCTGTGTTGCTCTTGCAAAGAACCAGATTTCAGTTCCCAGCATCCATGCAGTTGATCACAACCACTTGTAATTCCAAATGAACCATCACTCTTTTATGGCCGCCACAGACACCAGGCACAGACATGATGCACATATATGCAAAACTCCTATACACATAAAATAAATAAATCTTTTTAAAAAGAGTTTACAACATATTATATAGCAAAAAGAAAACCCTGGCTTTTCTCTAGTTTCAGGCCCTGAAAATACTCTACTCTTGGAAACTTACATTCACCCAGTACTAACAGTACTTCTGGTAACCCATATTTCATCCTGTATACATACATGGTTGTCATCTTTTGCCTCCACATCATTCCAAAATAAGGGCTAATTAAAAGATACAGACGATGTCAGAAAGATAACTAGTCTTTGCTCCTCAGCACTTCACATTTTGTCTGAACACATTTCTGCTATTATCTAACCAGTCTTGTTTTGTTTTGCTCTGCATTTAATTAAAATCATCTATAGTACAAAGATTCCACCAATTTTTATATTACCTAATTAAAATATTCATATCAAATTCAATATAGTACACACACATATATATGTATATGTATTAGAAATCAATTCTAAAGTGGATATGGAATTCTAATATGAAAATACAAAAGTCCTAAAATAGGAAAACTATTGTTAAAAAAAAAATAAAAAAAAGGTGGTTGTGCTAGCTATTTTTATGTCAGCTTCACACAAGCTAAAGACATCTGAAAGGGAAGAACCTTAATTTTAAAAAATGCCTCCATAAGATCAGGTTACAGTCAGGCTTGCAAGGCATTTTCTTTGTTTGTGATGGGGCAGGACCCAGCCCATCATTGGTGGGACCAACCCTGTGCTGATGGCCCTAGGTTCTATAAAA
This sequence comes from Sigmodon hispidus, assembly GCA_004025045.1. Lineage (NCBI taxonomy): Eukaryota > Metazoa > Chordata > Mammalia > Rodentia > Cricetidae > Sigmodon > Sigmodon hispidus. The sequence goes on along the minus strand of PVIH01014582.1, from coordinate 3,603 downwards.
AATCAGGCTGAGCAAACCAATGAAGAACAAGCCAGTAAGCAACACTCTTCCAGGGACTCTACATGCCATCTCCTACCTCCAGGTTCCTGTCCTGCTCAGGTTCCTGTCCTGCTTTTCTTTGATGATGAATAAATTCTTTCTGCATCAACTTGCTTCTGGTCATGTTGTTTCATTGCAACCACAGAATCCCTAAAACAGTGGTTCATGCCAGTACTTAGGAAGCCTAAGCAGGAAGATTGCCTTGATTTCTAGGCTACCCTGAGCTATATGATGAGGTTCAGGCCAACCTAGAGTACAGAGTGAGATTCTGCCAATAATAATAATAATAATAATAATAAATATAAAGAGAACAAAAGTGAAAGAGTTCTTGATTTTAAGAACACCTATAAGGCTATGATAACCTAAAAAATGTACAGGAATGTACAAATGGGAACAAAAAGATCCACAGTGCACACTACGTAATACAAATAGTTTAAATTCATTTGGAAATCCCTAACCTTTAACAGAGTATGACATTTATTGAAAAATTATTGAATGAATAAACAATGAATAAACAAATTATATTCTTTGAAAGACATTAATAGGAAGGTTCTTATCATAGAGATTTGCCAAAACTTGGCTAAGGGCTGCCATTTAGAGTGGCATAAGAACTTTAAGCGCCAGTGCCATAACAAGGATCGTAAGATGTTAGTTAATTAATGTGCCTGGAAAAGCACACAGCACTATCATGTTCCAAATAACAAAAGCAGCTTGGCTTTCTCATTAGAACATTTGATGAAAGAGACACTTTTGGAGAACCCCGCTGCTGGAAGCAAATGAGGGCCACCAAACGGCAGGATGAATTTCACTATTGTATCCAGCTGCAACTGTTAAGAGGATGAAAATTGTGAAAGGCTGATGGGCCATCTTGCTACCAGTTCCCACCAAGAGAGCTTCCACCAGAAGGCATCAAACGGACTCCAAATGGACCACCAGTGCTGCTGATTTAAAAAAAAAAAAAATAGTCTCTGTCTTTCCAGCAAGGCATTGCTTATTGTTTCTGTCACTCAGCCGAAGGCACAGATTATTTCAATACATTCCTCTTGAAGGGTGAAAAAATTCTTCCCTGAAGAAAATCCAGGAGCAAGAAGGTCCCTGGGGGCATCAGCATGCAATGGAAAATGTGAGGTGAAGCCCAATCTTCAGCTTTTAATAGAGGGAGGGACAGGAAAAAGAGTAAGAACTAAGAATAGAATAACGGGAATAGTGTTTGAAATTTCCAGTGAGACAAGTGTTGAACACGAACCAATATAAATGCTGCAAAATGCTGAGGAATTCCAAAGCAAATTAAGGATTCGGCAACACCTTCATTGCTAGAAAGAACTGAGCCTTCAGGGTTTTGTTGTTGTTGTTTTGAATTTCGTCTCCAAATAAATTAAGATATTAAAACATGGAATGTTGAATACCCGAATTGCACCAAGTGATATTTAACTGCTAAAATTTCCCAGTGTATATTATTTCTTCTTCAAAATGCCAAGGAGGAGATAAAGTGATGTGGAGAATACAGAGTGATTGGGATCAGTGGTAGGGGGAAGGAAGTTTGAAGAAGGGGATACATGGCTAAAAAATATGACTTTATTCATAATAAAAAATAAAAATTAAAAAATATTTTAAAATGCCAATATTTCCTAGATACTGTTAAATAAAAATTTCCATTTAACAAATATGGTCTAATATTTCAAAACCACTACCCAAATCAAAATACTTCTTGGAAGACTACAAGATCATGGCTGTATAGAAGGGTCAGGGATAAATAGCATTTCCTGCTTCTGCCAAGGACCCAGGCAAATTCTCAACACCCACATCAGCAGTTTAGAACCATCTGTAATCCATCTTCAGGAGATCCAACATCCTCCTCTAGCTATATGTGCACATACAATGTGCATACATGCGCTCATGTTTTACACACACATACACAAATACATAAGATAAGTAAATCTTTGACAAAGGACTGATCCATCTCCTCAAAAAGAAGACTGCAAAATTGAATTCTGCTTTTGCCTCAGATTTTTCTATTAAAAATAAATTTGGGCAAAAAATTTAAATATCTAATTCAAAAATTTGGTGATAAATGCTGTTTTCTTAATAAGAAATAAAATGGATAGTATGTTATAATAATTTTAATACTGTGATTTTTAATCGCCAAGAGAAATTTACTGTGAGAAAGTGTAAAGTACTTGGAATGAACATGCTTACTCTATTAAATATTAAATAGTAATTAATCATTGAAAAAATGTGAAAGTACAAAATAGAAAAAGAACCTCTTAGTTCTACCATTGGAATACAATGGAGTTTTTCAGAGTACATTTTATCTGTGAGTGCAAGGAGCATGTCAGCTTTTGATGTCCTTTATGTTATTATAATGTATGAAGCACCACTCTCCCATTGGTAGGTGTCACAGCAGTAACAAAGTCAGTCATGGGGTATTCCTATAAGGCTATCTGATACTCCACCTCTAACATAGCTTACCCACTGGGGAACATGAAAATCTTTATCAAAATACTGACTTCACCAGCCCTACAAAAACAAAAACAAAAACCAATCAAATTTATTTTAGGACTTTCTCTAGGTTCACTGCCAACAGGCCTTGAAATCTCACTTTTATCTATAAAAGTAGCATTTTCAAGCTGAAAGAATCTGTAATGGTTGTTAGAATGCAACCTCATTGTTTTAGCGAGGCACTCTTGGCTTATGTAGGTTATGTAGTCACGTAGTCTACTGGGCTTGATGCTTATTCTGTAGTGTTTTCCACAGCACACACTCCCTGTCCATCATTTGTCACTAAATTTAGTAGCTGCAAAGGGAGGCTTCCTGGAGCTCACCCAGCTCCTTACACCTGCCTTACTTCTTGAGGTAAATAGCTTTTGAAAGCTGTAAAAAGAAATAAAGCATGCACTGTGTGAATATGCTATCTTTATCTGCCTTGGATCTATGCACAATTTCTGTCAGATCAACATATACACCTTTTATCTCTCTTGAGCTTTCTTTGAGGATGAGCTCTTTGTTTTCTGAGGACAGATAAAATCTGTGAGCCTACTATATGGCAAAGAAGGGCATTTAATAGGAAGAGTAAAAGTCATCCCTAAACCTGATCAAGCCTTTGGTCCTCTGTTATTCCAATAACCCCTACTCAGAGCAATCTGAAGTAAGAGTCATGTTTTCAAAGTAAAGAACACAATCGTTAAAGACAAGAAAGAATTTAGCTGCATGGGGGGTTATCATAATGAGGCAAAGAAACTATAATGCTCAATTATTATGGAGAAAAGAAAATAATTTAAAGGATATACTTTTTCACCCATTTGTCCTTCAGCACATTCTCCCGTCATAAGAAAATTAATTCTGAGATCCGAGCCTGTCACCCTGCACAAAACTCAAATCCAAGTGGATCAAAGACCTCAACTTAACCCCAACCACTTTGAACTTATTAGAAAAGAAAGTGGGAAATACACTTCTACAAATTGGCACAGGCCACCACTTCCTAAATATAACACCAGTGGCACAGGCACTAAGACCAACAATCAATAAGTGGGATCTCCTGAAGCTGGGAAGCTTCTGCAAAGCCAA